>SKCR01034683.1:0-62027 GCA_019454045.1 Zanthoxylum bungeanum
GAGTTATGAATACAGTTTATCATTTGAAGGAGTATCAACCACCTCCAAATGCAAGGTTCTCTTCATTTTATTGTTTTACATCAAAATCTCTCTCAACAAAATATTTAAAACCTCTGTTTTAAGATGACTGAGCAATAAGTCCATCAATCTCACCTACCCGTAGAAATGGGATTAAAAATTAAAATAAAGGGTTCATTCAAAGATGCACAACAAAATTTCTTACCACATATTATAGCAGCCTGTAACTATGCACTCTTTAGTCTTAACCTATATGTGGAAATACAAATAAAAGTAACATATTGACATTAATTATTATTATTACAATTATTCAATACCCTTCACAAGTATATATCATCAGTATAATCGCAACATGAGACCTCAAGAAAATTTTTCCCCTTATAGCTGAAGAACTGGAGCATTTCCTCTCACCATAGCTGTTGACAACACCCATTTTTGGAAGTAATATTCAAAAGACTATTGGCAAGCCACATAATTGAGTAAAAACAAAAAAAAATTATTGTTGTTGGTAATGGTAACTATAAAAAGCTTATTGCTTTTGCAAGAAAAGTGATCTTAAAGGGACATTTCCCAAATACACCCATATTCCCAAATTATTATCTAACTGCTATATTTTATAGATTTGTCTTTATTTCCAAAATTACCTACAAAATAATAAAATTACAATAATAATAAAAGATCATTTAGCCTGCTACTTACAATATAATTCATGATAAAATAATGACTAAAACTAATAAATATATGTTTTATATAATTACTTTTAGTCACCATTTTATTCGTATATTAGTGCTCTAATTAATAACATAAAAAAGTCCACTTTCAATCTCAGAATAAGATAAAAAGCATACCAACTACTAAGTGCTAATAAAAGTCGACAGTGCAACAAATCTTAAAGCAACCAATCCAACGGTCCACATTTTATCACACACTTCTATTTAGTGGGACCCCAAAATTCACACAGGCAAAACAAAAACAAAACTACAAATTTGATTAATCCCAAAATAAATAAATAAAACATTTTTCTATTGTTTTGTTTCTAAATTCTAATAATCAGACGGTTGAAAATGGCGCGTAAGTACACGAAGGGCACCTGATGAGTCCGTTCTGATTACAAGCATTACAGGACTTAAAGCCGCCGCCTTTTTCGGCGTAAACCTTGTGGCTACCGTTGCATTCGCTGCACAAAACGAAACTATAACCGCCGCATTGGTCACAGACGCCAGGATCCGCCGCCGGCAACCCTTCGACGAACTTCTTCAGCTCGCGAGTCTCGTTAAGTTGCCTAACTTCCTCCACTCCACCTATATACCTCCCGCCGATAAAAACCTTAGGCAGAGTCAACTTGCTTTGACCGCCGCCGCCGCCGCCGAGAAATACCTGTAACTCTTTTAGGAACCTCGAGTCCATGGACAAATCCCGCTCGTCGAGTTGCACGCGATATCCTCGGAGAATAGATAGGACGGTCTTGCAGTCTTCGAACGTCGACCGTACGACGCGTAGGCTCGTGAAGTACACGACAACGCGTTTGTCCGCTCCCGGGATTCTGATTGTGGGCTGCTGCCGAGTTTTGTTATTTTCGATTGGTGACGTGTCATTATTGTTATCGGGTTTGGATTCGGGTTTCAAGGTGCGGATAAAGGCGTTGGCGAGGCGGACCCGGTGGAAAATGGAGGGTTTTCTAGAGGTATTATTATTATTATTATTATTGTTATTGTGAATCGGAGTTGGATCTTCTGTACAGAGGCTCTGGATATCTTTGAAGGAGGAGCAGCGGTACGAGGAATGTGAATGTGATGACGTGTTGTGAATTTTAACCGGTGATTTGATATACGATCGCCACATTGATTTGATTTATGAGGGAGCAATTGTGGAGGAAGAATTAATAAAGTTTGAAACTTTGAGAGAAAAAGGGGGATGGGATTTGATGGGTTTTTGCTTTTTCTGCTTTTTGTGTTTTGGTGATGAATGCAACTTTGAAGGAGGAGAGGCAAAGCGGTGCGTTTTGGCAGGAAGTGTGAGGGAGAGAGAGATGGGGTTAAAATGATGGTGTTGGGTTGGTTAAGGTAGTTGAGAGAAAAAGGGTTTGTTTTTGTTTAATTAATTAATTGGGGTTTTGAAGTTTAAGAGAGAAAGATGAGAGGTTGTGAAATGTGATTAGCAGCCTTAAATCTAATTTTAGATGAGAGGTCATCATTTATATGCTTATTAAATAAAGGGACAGTTGTTTTTCTTTTCTTTCTTGTTTTGAGAGACATGGTCAAAGTTTTGTTGTTGACTAGAATTTAGAGAATACTACTTCTGCTACATACTGATATATGCATTGCCTTGGATCTCACTTCAGTATTAAATAAAGTAGTGGATATGAAGGGAAACTCATTAATATTTTGGGCCATAAAGAGGCATGGCGCCATCTTTCCACCTGCAATCTGCAATGGGCTGTGTGTGTTTAAGGAAGAAGATCATGAATGAGAGAGAAATCCATTGATCCAATGTTTGTTATTATAATAAATAACTGGTAAATCATTGTCAAAAGCTAAAGGTCAAAAAAGAGGTAGAAAGTGGAAGTGGGTGGATTCTGAAAAGTTGCACATGCTAATGCTGGCCGGCTGGGAAGAAAGTGGAGAGTGAAAGTAAACTGAAACCACATGCTGATTGATTGATGGAACATAGAAGAATTTAGAGAACTGATTCTAGCTTTCACATGAAGCATCAATTCTGTGGCTGATTATTAGTGGTGACTGATGAGGCTATGAATGTGATTGAAATGCTTTTGCAAGCAAAAGTCTTAAGCCAGCGTTTTTATTTGGACATTTTTAGGGATATTTTTTTAATAATATTTTAATAAAATTTCTATTTCAAATGATTGTACATTTTAATTTTCATACTTGCTCTTCAAAGCTGGCAAATTCTCTCCTGATCCAAGATCTGAAATTGTTCTGTTCACGTTGGCTCTGGCTCCCTGTTTGACCTGCATAAACAGTTAAAAGCACAAAACTAGAGTAGCAGATTATACAACCATTTCCTATTAAATAATGTATCTGAAAAATAACACTCAGACCCCTAAAATTTGTCTTAATATGCAAGTATACCTTAATGTTTTAAGAACTGACACATAAATCCTATTAAATTCCGGTTGCATTTTCTAACTGTTTATAAAATAGAAACAGTTCAAAATAATATATTACTTTTGTTTCTTAATAAACTTAGCAAGCAAGAAGAAGAAGATGGGTGATAATGAGATTAAAATCACAGTGAAGTTCAATGGAAGGCCAATACCAATGTCTGTTACGCCTGATTCTACAGTTCTACGCCTCAAAAACCTTCTTTTGCCTTTCACCAATGTCCTTCCTCGTGGCCAAAAACTCATCTTTAAAGGTTTCATTCGTTGTGAATATCAATACCCATTATTCAAAATTGAATCTTTTCTTTCTTGGTGATTAACTTTGTGTGTTTTTGTTAAAAGGGAGAGTTTTGGCAAACGAAGTGACGTTGGGAGAAGCCGGAGTTACACATGGAACTAAGCTCATGCTTGTTGGTACGCGGGGTGTGCATCAAGGGGTATCTTTTATCATTCTCTTTCCTTTACTTTCTTTGATGCATCAAGATTAATTTTTTTTTTTTTGACAAGTTAAGAAAATTGTGAGAAAAAGGAAGCATAATTCAGTTTTTCACTTCTTTAACTTATGTGAAAAATTTTGGCCCTCTTTTCATGTTGACACTGTTTGGGATATTAGATGATGTAACATGGACGAGCTTTTTGGGAATTTCTGTACTGAAACAATATAAAGATTCTTGGAATCCTGGAAAGAAATGCTGGTTTTGGAAGTTCGTTATGTTGAAAAAAATATGGTGATATGTCAAAGTAATTTATGTCCTGAATTTGTTTAATTGATGATTGATGTGTTATGTGAACAGGATGGTCCTATATTGAAAGAAGCTCAGACCCGAATTATTTCAAGGAAGACTGATAGAGTGAATGACATGAAGGAAGTACCAATTGTCAAGAGCTCTACAGAACGATGGAGGGCCACTGGAGTGGTAGCATTGGCTGAATACAACTTGAAGGTATGAAAACTTATATCATAATGAATGTTTTCGTGCAATTAATATCATATTGTATCACATTCTTGACTCTTTACTTGTTATTAAATTGTCCCGCAATAACGCAATCTGATTGTCTAATAATGGAAACTAGTCAAGTATCCATACAACATAGATGGTTAGTTCAATTGATTGGATGTCAATTCTAGTAAGTTCTATCTGCCGCAATAAAGAAATTGGGGACAATGATTGCTTTTTACTGTAATGTGTGTGTGTGTTCAAAAGTTCTCATGCACTGCATAGCACTGCTTTCTCTTTGATATTTATAACAATAGAAACAGTATCTTGTGGATGTATATTTATTTCAAATGCAGAATATGGTGTAACAAATCCAAATGAGAAGTATAAAACTATTTATTTATCAAAAAATAAAAATGAAGCAGCAAGCCTTGTTTACACACACACACATATCAATTAGCTATATTAAAACTGTTGTTTTATATTCAAAGGCCATTCCGGATGCAGTATGGGATTGTGCACCTTTTATAAGAGTCCTTGATATCAGCAACAACTCCATTCAGTGTGTACCAAACCAGATTGATGGTTTTATTGGCTTGGAGGTATACAAAAGTCTCTTATGTTTCAAACTTAGTGTTTCTACTTCAGCTAATAACCTTTTTATAATGTCTTACAAATGTCAATCCTTTAATCTCAATTTATTTTTTTATTTTTTGCAGAAACTGCTCCTTAACGCAAATGATTTGTCTGACGAAACCATTAGCTGGGTACAACTTACAGAATTGAAGCATCTAACAGTTCTATCTATCGGCCAAAATTGGTTAGTAGTTTCTGTTCTGTGATGTACGATGTCATGTAGAATTTTATTTGCCAGTATCCTGACAAAATATATGGGAACATTATCCTTGTTACTTACTTGATTTTGTGTCAATTCCTATTCCAATGATGAATTGGTGATGATGAGGCAGTGGAGGACCTTATAATTAACATGACATGATAGGCCAGTGCTCTTGTTCAAATTGGAAGTGGAAAAAGTTAGTTTAATTATAGTTTGGTGTGTTCTGCTGCGTCTCCACTGTATGGACATGGGCTGTTTTGGAGTCTCTGGTTTTTGTACTCATACATCAAGAAGATAATAAAAACGAAAAATAATGAATAAGGGAGAGCTCCAGAGGAAGGAAAGTTAATGATCATATTTAAGACTTCATTGTCAAGTCTCCACACCTTCTCAGCATTAAAAATGTTATTAGACTCAAATCTGTTTGGGCTAATTCAATTTCTACAATGAATTTGCCATATGTAAGATCGATTGAATATACACATACACCATGTAGAGTTTCTTCAATCATTCTTCTCGAAATGTATGCTTTTCAGTTATGAAAATAGGCTCCCCGCCTGGTAGTGTAGGTTCACTTACTATGTGGTTGTAATGGTGGTTTCAAATTTATGATTATTCATGAATTACATATTTTATGCAGCTTGAACTCTGTGCCTGGCACATTGGGTCATCTGACTGCCCTGCAGCATCTAGATGTCTCAAACAACAAGTTAACTATCCTCCCGACTGAAATAGGACTTCTAAGTAAGCTTGAGTTTTTGAAAGCCAACAACAACAGGTAATATTTTGGAAACTCTTATTTGGCAGTAGAGGGGTACATAATAAGACTTTTTCCTTGATCTTGTGCATGTTTCTTCCTGTATATGCAGTAGATAAATTTATAGTTCTTGATTTTCTTCATTCTGGCTCAGGATAAGTTTTCTTCCAGAGAGTATAGGCAATTGCACTTCCCTTATTGAGGTATAATTCTTGTTGTTTGTAAAATATCTCAAATATTAATAAGAGACTTGTGCTGCGAACTAGAAGGATAATTTCCATTTATGTATCATAGTGATTAAAATAGCTTCCTTGGCTTGGTCTTCTTGTGATGCAGATTGATATTTCATCAAATCTTCTGTCAGAGTTGCCAGCTAGTCTGGAAAAATTGCATTATCTAAAGGTCCCTACTTATTTCTTTTCAATGTCTTCCGCTACTGTATCTGTTTCTGTACAAAAACTCAAGTTTGCTGTAAGAAGTAATATATTTGCTCCATCTTGGTTATTTTTCTCTATTGAATGAATATAAGTCATTCTCATCAGAGAATGGTCAGATCTTTTAGATCACAAGGTTGATCAATTCTGTTGCTCTCCATGTGGATGTTCTTCAGCATGCATCAGATATGCCTGTGAAAGAAATCTACCGCTATGTATTGATCTTAAATTGTAAAATATATCTTTCAGGCTTTATATCTTGGTAACAACGCTCTGAAATCTCTCCCGGGAACATTATTCAGCAAGTGTGAGCAGCTTGCCACACTGGATCTTCATAATACAGAAATTACAATGGATTTCCTACGGCAGGTTTGGATTTGTCATACTACCTTTATCAAGTCTCCCAATTTGCACAACTTTGATTGATATAGTATTCTTCTCACAGTTAGATGGATGGGAAGATTTTGATAGACGACGGCGTGCAAAGCAGCAGAAGCAATTGGATTTCAGAGTCATGGGTTCTACTGAATTTGATGAAGGTGCTGATAAAAGCTGATGCTTCAGTTTTGGATTACTAGATGACAGTTGTGCAAGCCACATCAGCAAGCTGGGTTTTTCCATTTAGAACTGAAGAAATTTACAACTTTGATTCAACTATATTGTTCTGTGAATGGCTACAATGCCATGGCTGATTTTAGCTTTGTATAGGATGTTATATACAAATGAGAATTCCTTGGAATGAATGCTATCCGTTTAAACTTGGCCCTTATTTTTGGGTAAGAGAGGTTCCTTTCCTTTGAAATCCAACAAAAATAAATGATAGATTTTGTTTTGATTAGTCTTTGAAGTTATTTTAGTTTTTAATCCATTAACGTGGATAGGTAAGTTCGAAGGAAATCAAGTATGAAAAATTAAATTGATTGGTACAATTTTCCAGGTGGCAACATATGAGTACTGATGAAACGAGTTATGAAGGATCACCATTTGTTACATTAACCCGGATACAAAGAAGTATCAGTAATGTGAACACATGATTCTGATGATAACAACTAGAGGTTAGAGTCATAAACAGATGGCTAGCCGAAACATTATCTTCTTAATCATGGCCACCTGTGCTCGTGCGTTGTGCCTATCATATCCTGTTATCAACTTAGGATTTGGATTAAGGCTGCCAATTTACATGAGATGGAAGCTGCAAAATTGAGCTTCCGAGCTTATCAATCACCAGCCACAGAAAAAGCTTAAAGTTTGTCCTTTCAAATGTTTATGACTCTTATCCTGGAGGATTATGCTTAAAAATCTCTTAATGATTGGTTAAAATTCTTGATTATATTGTCAACAAGATTGTGACGTTGACTTGAAAGCCAAGACAATTTCAAGACAAGAATGAAGATAAAGAATTGAATAATATTGAAGTAATTCTGTTTCCTGCCACATAGCATTTTTCTTCTTGCTATCATTGCATTGTTTTTAAATTTTTTTAAAAAATAAATGACAGCATTTGGCAGAAGCAAATGGCTGTTGAGTTGGTAAGTCTGAAATATCCTCATTACACGTCAATTTTCAATATGATGATGGTAACATTTGGAAAGAGATATTGATGTAAAAGGTTAGTGGGTATTTTAATATGATGATGGTAACATTTGGAAATGTTGGAAGTTCTGTCCGTCAAATCATCCGATCTGAATTTAAACGGAGCAGATAAAATCCTCGACTATCCTAAATTTACATTCTTAAAAGAAGTGGACTCCTGAATTTGAATCTAAGAATTGAACAATCAAATCATAAACATTATGCGACTAAACCTGAAAAAGATTTGATGAATAAGATATGCCATGTGAAATTTATGCGTTTGGACTGTTTTTGGGTGATAGTTTATGGAGAATGCTTTGATTAAGACTTGAATGGTGATCTGCAGTCTGCCTAGTTTCAGAAACGAAGCCAGACAAATGGGAAAATACGCGGGCCCATTTTTCATTAATAGAATGGAGATAAAGATCATAAGAACATTAATGTATTATAATGTCCACTAAGGTGAACGTACGTACTATAATGCTATCTAAATAGATGAAAAAATTCAGTGACAGGAAAAAGTTTAGATGTCAATTTTTTAAGTAGTAAACTTTCTCCAGCAACTTAGAAAAAAATAAATAGCCGCAAAAGAGAGTGGAATACAGCGGAGTAAAAGCGGAAGGGAAGTAAAGAGAGCAATTTGTGTGAAGAAATAAGACAAGCATCACAATATTCATCAAGACTTGGAAAAATATTTATTTGTTGTAGCTTGATGGGCCTGCATTGGCACGTATTGCAGAAATGTGACTGGAAAAAAAGGAGCATAATTAACAACTGAAAGAGCTTTTTATCTCTTGATGGGCTTCATTATGTACAACAGGAACTGAGATTCTTTTTCAGAAAAATGAAAGAAAAAAATGTCACTAACAGAAAGTTTGTAAACCCTATAGCCTTTGCAAGAACAATGAAAGAACAATGACAGCTATGAGAACAACTGTTGTGTAGTGCCTATTTATACATATCCCTCCATTGCTCCTTTTTCTATTGATGTGCTCTCTTTTCATTCATGTGGATGCTTTGCAGCTAGAAACTCAGAGAGATTAAGATTTCCAGGAATACTTGAAACTATACAGGAATTTCTGATGATTTTCTCCTATGAAACCTCAGAATCAAGCCCCCATGCAGTAACTTTATCAGCAGCATAGGAGTGAATCTCACATCAGTTCTGTTGATGAGAGGTTTGGTCCCGTGCTCTATTATATAGGTCAAGCGTTTCCATGTGGTTGGGGTCCAAGCAAAGAGCTGCCTGAGAGTCTTGGAGAGCAGAGGTGAGGTCCCCCATTGACTCGTAAAATGCTGCTCGAAGATGAAGCATTTGCAAGTCTGGCTTGAAAGCTATTGCCTTTGAGAGCTCTTCCACTGCTTCAACTTCTTTTTGTTCATCCATTAGCACTGGCAATAGTAAATCTCAAAGTTAGTGCCAATTTTGAGCTTCCAAGGTAATAAATGAAAACTAGTTAAATGAAAAAGCTAAAATAAGTTGAATTCCAATCAGAATGAAAATTACAGAGTGTGATCAGAAAAATTACCAGCTGCTCTATATCTGTAAGGGTATGTCCTCAGTGGATCCAGTTGTGTTGCCATATTAAGATCATTCTTTGTGATCTCGTGATCACAGTATTCTGACCGTTTCTCAAATGCTGATGCACTATTATGTGCCTTTTCTAGTAGCTTAGTCATTTCATCATACGCAGCTTTTCGTTGGTTTTTCAAGTAATATACACGTGCTAACCCTTGATGTGCTCTCGTATGCTTGATGTCAAGGGCATTGATGTAGCAGTTTTCAGCTTGATCTAGCTTACCACATTCCATGTAGATACTCCCTAAATTATTCAGTGCCTGCAAAAATATAAAAATAAAAAACACATTATCTACGTGGCCAAATGATAATGTTAGCAGCATTGCTATTTGCTAGAACTCACTTGTCCTTTCCGAAGACCATCAGAGGGACATCTAAGAGCTTCCTCCAGAAATTGGATAACATATGTCGAAGATTCCTGATCCAGATTCGTATCTGCCAGTATATAGGCTTTAAGAAAAAATGCTTCAAAATTCCTTTCAATTGAAATGGACTTCTCAGCCCTAGAAAGAGCTTCTTCACGGTGGCCAGTATCATAAAAAATCCATCCTTCATAAACCAATCTTTCATGTTCAGAGCTAGAATGATTTCTAGCCAAACGTAAACACCGCATTGCTGCCCTCTGGCAATTTAACCTATGACATACACAAATATTTGATATTATTCAATTGAATGTGCTAGGTTCAACTCTGAGAATAGTCACAATGCATAATTCAAAATTTACATGGAAAAGTATACTACAGTTGTGATTCAGAAAGCAAAATTTACTGGAACAAGGAATACAAACAAATATTGGCCTAAAAATACATCACTGCATAATAGACGCAACAGGCAACACAAATGCAGCAAATTGCAGGATTTCTATGTGAAGATATGACACTATGCTTATAAAATGATCATAACTATACATATTATCATAAATGCTTACCGTAGTAGAAGCAGAGATTGCCGAAACCTTAGGAAGCTCTTTCCTGGATCATTTACCAGCATCTGTTGTATGGCGGCCAGAGAGCCAATATCATCTACAGCAGACCATCTATCATAGAGTTGCATCCAGCAATCGGCAGGACTCCACCACTGAACGTGATGGCCGAGGAGCTCAACTAAGTGATCTCCACTCACGCTCCCATGAAACATCATGTAGTTGGGTTCTAAAGTTAATAATGCCAAAGTGTCTCTAAGAGCACTTTCATAATCCTTGGCTGCAATGAACAACCAAGCTCTCAATTCAAGACAGTCTACTGAGAGCTTGAACACAATGATTCTGTCAATCTCTGATATAGCAGACCTTATTTGTCTCTCTTCCATCTTCGCAACAGCTCTATATTTGTATGGAAACGAAAGTGTGGGATCTAATTCAGTTGCATAATTCAAATCTGCAATCTTCTCCCTTCCAAGATTATACAATGACCGTTCCTGGTACATCCACCCAGTTGGTTTGTGCTCAGAGATGATAGAGTTCATCAACTTGTAGGCCGAATATTGTTGCCCTTGCTTGTACTTGGCTCTTGCAAGACCAGCCAATGAGTAAATATGACCTGCATCAGCAGCTGCCTCAAAATAATAAAGAGCATCCTTGTACTCTTCTCTCTCAAGCATCACACAACCCAATTGATGCAAAGCAAGCATCCTGTGCCATCTCTCTGTTGAACATTCCTCCAACCTCTCCAACAACACCATTGTTATGTTCGATGCCCTATTCTCATCCATAGCAACCTGGGTCAAGAAATAATACAACAAGAAAGAAGCATGTCCCACATTGGCCAATCTCTCCCTAGCCTGAGAGCTACAAAATATTTTCATCACTTTTGGATTGTACAAAGAAGTGGGAAGCTCTCTTAGCAACACCTGCAGGCAAGAAGCTACAAGAAGATTTGCCATTTCCTCCAAACCATAATCAATAAGAATCAATGCATCCTCAATATCACCAACGAGTAAAGCTAAATAAGCATCACATGCTGACTTCATCTCCTCACAACAGAACCTATTTGCAAAAGAAAGTAGCTCCAAAACTATTCCCGGACAAAACAAATCCACTTTTCTAGTCCTGATATACACTCCTACAGCCCTCAAACCCTCGAGAGATATCCCACCCTGTGAAAAGTCAATATTTTCCGTTTTAGACTCAACAAAACCACCATACAACATTGCCTTAAACGGACTTGAAAGGGCTGCAATTTTATTGCGAACAAAATTAATCTCCTCATTGCCAATACAAAATGTAACACAGTCATCCTCCTCCAAACTAAAACACTCAATTTCTTTGACAATTGGTGCCTGAATTGACTTTGTGTTTTCATCACCACATTTACAGCAATCATAAATAGGATTTGAATCATACCCCGATACCAATGCAGCCTTAGGACACTCAAGAATGAACCCACAACAATCCATAGATGATACACCCACAAGCTCATCTTCTCTCCTCTCAAATCTTAACCATGCTGAGAGCACAACCTTTGAGTGCACATCTAAGGCATATTGCCTAGCAGACCTGAGACACCTCCTTAACAACTTGGCATCACATAAACCATACAAATATGCATACTGCTCTAAGAATAGCCACGATTTATCCGACTCCAAACAAGTTTCAAATCTTCTATAAATATCAGCTAAGGCTTTTACACAATGGATTGGCTTGAGGTGGGGGTCTATAGAAGGCTCAAGGAGGTCTGTTGTTGGGAGCCCACATGGAAGCAGAGCTTGAGCTGCTGAGACTGATTTTGTCTTATTTGATTTCAACCCAATAAATTTGATTCTTTTGTGATTGCTATGCTTACTTCCATTGGCACAACCATTACAGCCATCACTGCCGGTGTCTTGTTGGTTTAATGCGTGTACTTGGGTGCTCTTAAATTTTTCTATAAACTTAAGACTACGCATTTTGTATCAAATACACACTGTCTTGTGTCATATGTGCAAAAAAATAATTGAAAATTGAGATCTTTACTAGTCTTGATCCAAAAATGAAAAGTTTGTTTACCTCTGGGTGAGAATGTGCAAACACCAGCAGAACTCCAGAGAGAGTGAAATGAAGAGAGGTAGAGCTGTTGCAGACTAGAGGCGCAAAAGGGTTTGTTTGTTTCTTGGGAAAGAGGAGGAAAATTAGCAAAGGAATCTAGTGTTAGCGTTTTTTCACTCTTACTTTCATGGTGGAATAGATTCTTCTTTTGAGAGCTCACTATCTATCATTCAAAAGAGATACAGTAGGGTCCTATATTATTATTCTGAACTTTGTCAGTTTTGGTTACCAGAGCTTTTGGTTTTGATTAGGTGACTCACTCCAATGCAAAAGTGTTTCAGTTGCCCACTAACCACTGCATTATTTCCACATCAGCTGCGCGAGATATGTGAGTTTTGGTCAACTGGGTAGATCATAAATGGCTGGTTATTTTCCGATGATTTTTATGGTATCTTTAGCTTAACATCTAGATTTTAGTTGATTGCTAATTGGTGAATTGCATGTTAAGCAAATGTGAAAATGACTTGATAAAGTAAGTTCTTCACTCTCATCATTACTAAAAAGATCCTACAAATAAAAGCTTGTACATGGTGAGTTGAAGATCGTTCATGGACAAAAATGAACCAATCTTTGTAATGGAACCTTTGAAGTGTTAAAAAAACTTAAATTTCAACAGTGAATCATAGGACATGTCCATATAAGTTTTTTTCTTCTCATTGGTCTCCATAAAACAAAGTGCTAGTAGAAATAAAGAGATAAAGAGCATTCTGTCACAAGTCAAATCACTAATTGTCATGAAATAGAATAGTTTGGTTCATTGGTAAAATGTCAATCTCTTGAATAATGGACAATAGTCCATTAAATTATTAAGATAATAAGGAACCTCTCCATCAAAACCATCAATATTAATTAATTATTGAGATCACATCTTGAAAACACATGCTTTTGTCCTATGGTGCTAATTATTGACTAAAAAATTGAATAAGGGGGACTCATGCACCAAATTATTGATGTGTAGGTAAGCAATAGACTAAGAAGGGGTGATTCTGCTACAGGCGAAGGTCGGTTTGAGTATCTAAATTTAGGTTAAAATTAAGTGTCTCAAATTTAAGAAAAAATTAAACCTTTTATAACAAAAAAATTAAAAAAAAAAATCACTTTTATGAGTGAAGGGTTATGTAATTTATAAATTCGTTGAGAGTCTATAAAATCTGAGAATTTAAGTACACCTTGCAAAACATTAAATTAGATTCTTTTTATTTCTTCCCCAATGAGATTCTCTCACTTTGATTGGAACTTGGAAGACTAAATTATCTATGTTTGTTTGGTTGAACATCTACAGTATGTCTAAGAACTATAACAATTTGCAATTTTTTTTTCTTCTAAAAATGCAATGACAAAAATATATACCATTTCTGATAGGACTCAAGAGGAGCAAAGAACCAAGAAAAGTTATCACATGTGAAAGAACCCGTGTGAGGAGCTCTGAATCAGCCAGTTCCTTGTCAGTTTTTCTTACTTTGACATCTTGATTGTCAAAGCTTAGGAGTATCAGGCTAAATTCCAGCAATTTGTGCACATATCCAAGTCCAAGTAAGCTGAATCAAGATTTCCTCCTATACAACTTGTATGGAAATTATACTTCTTTTTTTTTTTTTTTTGAAGAAAAACATATCCCATTACTAAAAAGTGTCAAATATTTACTTAATATTTGGAGGGAATTATCCTTCCAATGAACATGACTAAATATACTTACAGCTACCTTCGTTAACTCGTGGGCAATATTATTGCATAATCTATATGCATAATAATAAAAAATCTATTTAAACTTGTTAACTTCTCTCTAATCTCATCAATGATCCAGAAGATTTCTGTTCTGGTGCCCTACCTGTTACTAATTAACTACACAACATGTTGACAATCCGACTCTATAATTACTTATTCATTACAGCTTCCTCTGCCACGTGGAGTCCAAAAAGAATAGCGTTGCTTCAACGGTCTCTACATCCCCATAAAATGGTGTACTCTTTATTGTCACATGCAAAACTACACCCGCATTATCCCTAATAACAATTCTTAATCATGTTTGATGATTACTTCTATCAATGGCCGCACCCGTATTCATCTTAAGCCATATTCAACTTGCTCTCCTTTGCCATCATCGATTATGCCACCAATCTACTCCCTTCAACCATGACTTCTGCCCTAGCTATCACCCTCTCAGGATCTTCTTGCTTATGTTCAAACATAAAGTAGTTATGAGCTTGTCACACAGCCCAACAAATCGCCATCAGCAACTCAATGTCCTTTCCAATAAAATGCTCCTCCATTTTCAGTAGCACATTCAACATATATAAGCTTGAAATGGTCTTCAACGCCTTTGCAAAATGAGTGGTTCCAAATTTTCCTAGAAAACTTACATTCAAACAAAACATGTGAAATAAACTCAAAATGAAAATTGCAACACTGGCATATACGCTCCCCAACTACTCTCTTTTTTCATAAATTATTGGCTGTTGGTAAAATATTTTGAGCAGCCTGCCATATAAAAATCTGAATCTTAGCAGACAAACTACAAGACCAAATAAGCTTCCAATGGTTCCCTCTTCCTTAGCAACTACTAGATGAGGCAGAGTTCTTACTCTTTTGAGCAATTTGATACCCACCCTCTAGTCTTTACTGAATACTTTCTTCTCTTATCAAAGTGTCAAACCACTTGATCTTCTGTTGGTCTTCTGGGTAGAAGAATCTTCAAAATTTCTACGGCATCCAAATCTTGAAACTTCTGCTTTATCAGCTCTCCATTCCATCGATTATCCTCCATCAAACCTGCAACCACTGCTATTCTACTCAACTCAAAACTCAAAATTGGCTTAAAAGTCTCTGGTCTTGAAATTTAATTGTCTCTAAAAACCTTTATCTTCTGCCCATTCCCAATTCTTCATCTCAATCCTTTACCCAGCACTTGCTTTCCCCACAACACACTCTTCCAAATAAATGAGGGAGTAGAGCCTACCTTAGCACTCAAAAAATCGGAGTCCTGAAATACCGTGCCTCGAGAACTCTAGCTACAAGAAATTCAGGATCTTGTATCACACGCCATCCCTGCTTCGCCACTAGGGAAATTATACTACTTACACTGAAAAACTTGTGTCCCTATAACGTTGAAGCCAATGCGTTGTAGCATAGCCCAACTTGTAGCATCTAAGTTTACAAGTTTTAATCGCCCATTATTTTAGCCTGGATCTAGGGATATAATCGAGCCGAAAAGTGACTGTTCGAACTCGACTTGATAATCACTTATATGAGTTCGAGTACAATTCGAGCTCAATTGGTTAAGAAAATATTGGGATCAAGCTCGACTCGAACTTAATTACTAAATGAGTCGAGTTCGTCTCGAATTTAAAAAATATAGTTTTTGAAATTATTTATTTATTTTTTCAAATTTTAAATAAATTCCCTATAAAACTCAATGTGACACACATAAATAAAAAATATTGAATCGAGTTGTGTCTATACAATCCGAGTTGAGTCGATTTCAAATAATATTCATGAGTCAAAAACGAGTCAAGTCGAACTTTTATGAGTCGGTCTTAGACAAACCAAATTCAAGTCGAGCTCAATGACTCGGTTTATTTACAACCTTGGTCCAGGACAGAACGGTTCATTTCCAGCAGTACCTGAACCCATCTTCAGGACAGAGTCTGATTATACAACATAGTAAAAGGGGGTTGAAAAACAAAGAAAGCCAATGCACTGTCCACCTTACGCTTTATCAACGGCTAATACAAGATATCCAAGAAGATGTTACTCACAATAGGTCTTGATAGCCTAATAAAATATGAAACACATCAAGAATTTTGGCTTAAAAATAAATAGCTTTCATGCATACAGATTCTGCATTGTCGAGGCACAGTGTTGGCCACATGCTGGAGACGAGAGATATCAGCCATTCATTATTTCATATTTTTACATATGAAAACAGATGGCACGCACTTCAAAGGAATTCTATCAATTCACAGCAAATCCTCAACTAAATCAACCTTGTGCCAAAAAGTAGAAATCATATAGACAAACACACTTGGTGCAAACCAAAAATGAACATACTTGTAAAACCAGTAGCTACATTGAGAATTAACCATGTAACAGGAACTCAGATAAGATTATATTCAGCACTATTATAACATATACATGTAGTACTATTACTAGTTATACTGTTGTCTAATATTATTTATACAAAATTCACATTCAAACAAACTAGCAGACAGCTCCCGGACCCGGAGTCGAGAGTTTGCTTGCAAAGTCTATAGACCTTTTGAAACATATCTGGGTTCTAGAATCTCATGGCTGATCATCCGCATCACTTAAAGCATTTTTATAATCCAAAGCTTATATTTCTTTATATACAGATATACCAGACATGGTCCAATCAAACTTGTATCAGAAAGGCGCTTGCAAAGGTTAAGATAAACTTCAACGTTCCCGGATTGTTGGATCCTCTCTCTCAATCCCTGCAATACAGCTACTCTGTCCAGATACTCAGGATACAAAGCCAAATCAAGCATTTTAGTGAGTGTTTCTGCAGCCTCATTGATATGGCCTCCTTTAATGTAACCTCTCAACAACCAGGATAAGGTCTTCTTCTTTCTCAGAGAGTTCATAACCTCTATTCTAGAAAGCAACCGCGAAACAGAACTACCCTCTTTTTGTGAAGCACAAATAGCTAAAACAATATCGTATAGGTCTCCATCAGCTTCTTTACCCACAAGCTTCATCTCCCACAACTGTCTTTCAGCTTCAAGTCCACGACCAGCACAAATATACATAGCAAGAAGCCTCTCGTGAACCACCCCATATAATGAAGAGCCTCCCTCTTCAATTGCCCAACTGGACAAGCGTGTCCCATCAGCAAGAAGATCTGATTGATATTTTTCAATAAGCGCTACATTTTCTTCATCAAGCTCAGCTATCAAACTGGCCCTCACATAACCTTTCAACTTCCGTAAAGCCTTTCCAAATTCATTGAGCTCTTTAACCACTGCTGTCATTGCAATAAGGTAGCTGTAGACCTCTGGCTTCAATCCAGACTCTCTGAGATCAATCACCAATTTAACTGCATCCCCATAGTTACCATCAACCTGACAAAAGAGAATTCAAGTTTTTTAATTCAATTTCACATAAAATTCAACAAATCATCAGAATTTTGAAACATACACACTAAAATGGAAATAATTTATAAAAACAATACATATAAGAATTGTGCATCAGCTTGTCCAATGTTATGCAACAAGTAAACCAATACTGACAGTTCTCTTTGAAGAATAATTTGTAATGGTCAACAATAAGGGAAGAGGCACAGCTAGGTATAATCCACTAACAAATAGATGTTGCCATTATGCTGGCAAGGATGTAACTCCTAACTGCAAAACTTAGTCATGAAGTTCAGCCACAAATTTCAATACATGGGCATCAAAAGAAGATCATAAAAACTTCAGATACCAAACATATGCCTGGTGAGGCAAATCAATCAACTCTGCCAATAAAATTTTCGCATTATGATGTGATGAACACCTTAGACAAATCACATGGCATCTAAAAATGACAAGCAGTGTAAAGCAATTGCCATGACAAAGAACATGTCATCTAAATATGACATGCAGTGCAAAGCAATTGCCTGAAATTCCATTTCTACATTCTCGAATTAGTCACACATAAAGAACTAAAATCAAATTTCTAACTGAAAAAAACAAAACTAAATTGCCAGGATACTGTTAATAAACATTGACAGAAGGCTTACCATCATCTTCCAAGCAAGATAACCTGTTGGGCCACCTTTTTGTCCTTCCCCGTCACGTTCCGCATAAACAATTCCCCGACTCAAGACTGCTATCACAAATGAAACTGCCCTTTCCTTCTTCCCCATCTCCCAATACAACGAAATCACCTTCTCAACCATACTAAACCCTGGTTTCAGTCCAACACAATCCATATCCACAAGAAGGTCAACCACATCCCCAACTTCGCGTTCCTCTTCAATATACTTCTTAACCCAACTACACATAATTGAAACCATAAGCTCCATCGTCTCATTATCAACCCGATTCTCCTTTTTAAGCCATTCAAAAACCTCAAGTGCACACCATGAGTCTCTCCCCTCTTGAGAGAAGTAGACTAACACCAATTGCAATTCCCTTGCCGATAGTCGATCATTCATTTCCTCTAATATATCCGAAGGCTCCCTTATCATTCTCTCCAGTTCTTCAATTGCCTCAAATAACTCCTCACTCATTTCATCTTCATCATCACTGGTCACAAACTGGTCCAATTCAACTGACTTAAGCAACCTAAATTCTCTAATTTTACTCACTTTACTGACTATAAAACTCGGGGTTTGACGGTTTATTATTCTTGAAAAAGGTTTTATCAGCAAACTATTATGAAGCTGGGAAGCAAGTAACTTGTGCCGTTGAAGTGAAAAATAAGGAGAAAATGCAAACCCCAATTCAGTAACTGAAGCCATTGCCTAATTTCTACACAAGATTTCCAATTCAAAACAAGAAACAAATTGATCACATAGTGTCTAGTAGCTGCCAGCTACAATCAAAGAAAACAAAACAAAATATTGAATCTTTAGCCCAAAAACTCACGCCGACTAAGTAAAGCTTTGATTTTTATCACAAATACTCTGCAACATCAAAACTTCAACTTTCTTATCTTCACCTACAACTCAAAGTCCCAATTTTTGTTTCACAAAATGAACCCAGAACGAAAATAAAAAAGAACCCATGTTCCAGAATCTAGCTAAAATGAGTGAATGAAGGTGAAAACTGACCGATTCCTGAAGTGAAAATGAATGGCAAATTTTGTGTGATGAACAAAACCCTAATTGAAGAATTGGGATAGAGTTATTTTGGTTCATAATAATTTGCAAATTGCAGTCCTTTGACGCCGAACTGCAGGCATGAGACAAGCTGTCTTTGTGTATATTTTGCATACATTGGTCAGAAATAGGGAAATAAAAAACCTAATCTAGATCCACAAAATAATCATTTTCTCCGAAATAATTTAAGAGAATCCATATTCTCTAAAGTCTACCCTGAGAAAATTTTTTTTATTTAAACTTCGGATTCGAAATAATAACTTCGGATTTCCGAAATTTTAAATTTATATATATATATATATATATATATATAATAATATATAAAATAAATTTAATTATTTATTATATATATATTTGGATTAAATTTTACTCAATAATTATAAATTATAATTTATAATTAATTTATTTGTTTTTAACTTTTGGGACTCATATGTAATAAAATATATTTATATATAAAAAAAAAAATACATCAAATATAATATTATATAATATAATATAATATATATATATTTCATCAAAATTAATATAAGCCAATACATCATCATGTATAATATCTCTCTCAACTGACATCCTTATCAAAAACTCCAACGCCTCATTTATTGACTGCTACATTCCTTTATGTCGATCCTCCATTCTCTTCTATCATTCATCGATCCTCATCTGACCCTTCTACATTCCTGTTGTCGCTCATCGATTCTCGTATGAGCCTCCTCTATCGCAATCATGCGGTCACGTAACTAAGTGATTAATGGATCACCTGCTGCAGGATGAGAAACATGAGATGAGTCAACGCCATCAGAGTCTACTAGAAGATGACCAGTGGCATCGAAGCCTACTGGAGGATGAAGATCAACAAGATCGACATGTGACAACTGGTTATGCGTAGCACGACGACCTACCAAATATATAAATAAAAAAATTAAATACTTGAATCACTATCAATTTTTGTCATTAAAAAATTTAAAACTTCGGAGATTCGAAATTTTAAATAGAAAATTAAAAAAATTACTTCGGGGTAGACTTTGAAAATTATGGATTCTCCAAAATCTATTTCGGAGAAAATGATTCTTGAAATATTGGCCTATTTTAACAAATGATAAAAAAAAAAAGGCTAATTTCCCTATAAATTATACATCATTAGCTAGTTCATGCTATGATAGTTATGCATTGAAAACTAGAACGGTCCACAAGCCTCCCTTTGTTGGGTTGCTTAGCCCAAACTTAGTGCATTGCCTGTCAATTATCCTTTTTGGGCCAAGAGGTCCAGGTCTATTAAAGCCTCTTAGCCTTTCACATTTGCCTTATGCATGATGTATGTATGACCGTCATGCATCACCATTAACATGATACTTTGCATAATAGTTAGGTAGGGAGGAGGAGGAAATTTGACACATTGAAAAAAGACAAACATGCTCATTCTTGGAATACTGATTTGATCCGCATAAATAGGGCTGCGTATTCTCATGCAATATTTATAATTAAGTTTGGTATAGACAATCAATATCTTAATTATTAAATTAGTAGAAATTTTTCTTGGGTATTGACCTTACAGTACTGACACTGATTTGAGCTCCTCAAGTTCAGTAACATATTGAGCAGATCAAACACAACAGTTTGGATTATAAAATATATAATTCACATACTTGGACAATACACGTTTTTTTTTTTTTTTTTTAAAACGGGAAAATCATTCAAAGGGGGAAAAAAGAAATGGAGGAGAATAATGCCTTTGAGATCTGGCATCACATCTGTTTGGAGGATGTCCTGATATAGCTGCATCTGCTAGTGTAAACACATACCACTTAGAAGACTTTGAGTCTTTCATGTCAGATATCAAATTAGCATCACTGTAATCCTTTCGATTACAGCTGGATATTTATGATAGTGCAACCCTAATTACGAGTAAACGTAAGTACCCCTAAGTACTCTCAACTATGCTTTCCAGTGATCAACCCCTGGATTACTCGTATATCTGCTGAGCTTGTTTACTGTACAGGCTATATCAGGCCTTGTACAACTCGATGATACATCAAACTCCCGATCACTCTAGAGTATTCTACTTGAGATATACCATCTCCCCTATTCTTTGATATGGTAGTGTAAACTCACATCTAAGGGAGTTCTAGCCACAGCTAATCATCATGTTGAATTTACCAAGAATTTTGTCCACATAGTGCGACTGATCAAGAATAAGTCCATCTGGACTTCTCGAGATCTTTATTCCCAGAATGACATCTGCAAGACCCATGTCTTTCATGTCAAACTTGGATTTCACAGCATATTCTTAGTAGATTTCACCATTTTGACATTACTCCCGACAATCAGTATGTCATCAACGTAGAGACATAAAATGACATAGCCAACTTCTGTCTCTCTGACATAAATGCATTTATCACATTCATTGATTTTGAAACCATTTTTCACCTGGTGTCATCAAATTTTTATGCCACTGTTTCGGGGCTTGTTTCAATCCATACAAGGATTTAACTAACTTACAGACTTTCTTTTCTTGTCCTGGAGCTATAAAAACCTTCAGGTTGTTCCATGTAGATTTCTTCATCTAAATCTCCATTCAGAAAGGCTGTTTTTCACATCCATCTGATGTACCTCAGATTGCGCAACGCTGCAATCGCTAGTATCATCCTTATGGAATTTATTCTCGTTACAGGAATAAGTATCAAAGTAATCAGACCTTCACGTTGTCTATACCTTTAATTACAAGTCTTGCTTTGTACTTGTCAATTGATCCATCTGCCTTTATTTTCCTTTTGAAAATCCACTTGGACCCTAAAGGTTTACATCCTGGAGGAAGATTCACTAACTCCCAGGTTGATTTTGTAAGATGGATTCAATTTCACTATTGATGGCATCTTTCCACAAGGCACCATCAGCTGACTTACCAGCTTCGTTTAGCTTTGAGGATCATTCTCTAGCAAAAATGTCAGAAAATCTGGACCAAATGATTTTTCCGTTCTAGCTCTTTTGCTACGTCTTAGTTCAGGTCAACAACTTGGATCCTCTGGAACATTAATTTGTTCTCGGTCCTGACTATCTTCAATGACAGTCTCATGTGCCCGTTTGTGCACATCTGAATTCGAATTAGTTTTACAAGGAAAAACGTATTCGAAAAAGGATGCATTCCTCGATTCCATTATCGTATTCTTGTGAATATCTGGTACATTAGACTCATGCACAAGAAATCGATAAGCATTACTGTTATGAGCATATCTATGAAAAATACAATCAACAGTTTTTTGGTCCTATCTTCACCTTTTTAGGTGGAGGAATGACTACCTGCCTTGCAAGACACCCCCACACTCGAAGGATTATAGGAAGGTACTCTTCTTTCCACATTTCATAAGGAGTTTTCCCTGCTTCTTTCCGTGGTACCGTTATTTAAAAAGGTATTAGCTGATAAGACAGCTTCTCCCCACATGTCTGAGGTAAGCCAGAACTAGATTAACATAGCAGTATCATCATCTCTTTCAAGTAGTACGATTCTTACGTTCCGCAATCCCATTGGATTGAGGTGAATAAGGAGCTGTGGTTTGATGTATGATTCCATTTTTGTTCACAAAGTGATTCAAAAGGAAAACATACTCACCACCACGATCACTTCTTAACTCCTTAATTCTTTTATTCAGTTGGTTCTCAACTTCATTCTTATAGAGAACAAATTTCTCTATAGCTTCGTCCTTGCTTTTCATTAAATACACATAGCAAAATTTTGTGCAATCATAATAAAGGTAATAAAATATTTATTACCACCTCGCGATGTATTGAATTAAAATCACATACATCGGTATGAATTAGATCAAGTGGTTCAGAGTTTCTTTCAATACTATGAAAAGATGATCTTGTTAGTTTTGCCTCAACACAAGTATCACACTTATGTTTGTTATCAATTTTAAAATTGGGAATATGATACATGTTAATTAACTTTCGCAATGAATTAAAATTAACATGTCCTAATCTACCATGCCAAAGCTTAGAATACTCAACAATATAAGCAGAAGAACTAGCTTTATTGATATTTTTGGGTTTAACAACCATTACCTTGAGCTTAAAAAGCCCATCAGTTACATACCCTTTTCCCACATACATCCCATTTTTAGTCAAAACTACTTTATCAGACTAGAACACCATCCGGAATCCATGCTTGTTCAGAAGCGATCCAGACACAAGATTCTTCCGTATTTCAGGTACATACAGAACATTGTTCAGAGTCAACTCTTTCTAGAGGTCATTTTCAGAATCATCTTTCCTTGACCTTCTATCTCAGATGTTGCTGAATTTCCCATGTATATCTTTTCCCCATTTTCAGCAGGCTCAAATGAAGAAAACATGCTCTTGTCTGAGCATACATGTCGAGTGGCACCAGTATCAATCCACCACTCTCTTGGGTTAGAACCCACCAGATTCACCTCAGAAACCACAGCAGCAAAGAAGGTTAATGTCTGAAACATCTTGAGTCATGTTTTCTAGCACATTAGCTTCTTGTTTCTTTTTCTTCTTCGGCAGTCTGCATTCAGAAGACTTGTGACCCATTTTGTCACAGTTGAAGCATTTTCCTTGAAATTTTGATTTCTTGGAAACTCCTCCTTTAGGACCCATCTTTGACCCTTTGTTCTTGAGGTTCTTGTTCTATGGCCATGTTCGACAACATTTGCTTTGGCCTCATGAGTCATTCCTCTCTTTTCACAGAAACTCGGTTATCTTCCTCAATTCTTAGCTTAAGAACCAAGTCTTCAATGCTCATTTTTTTCGCTTATGCTTTAAATAATTCTTGAAATCTTTCCAACCAGGTGGTAGTTTCTCAATTATCGAGGCTACTTGGAAGGTTTCACTTAAACTCATCCCCTCAGCATGAATTTCTGCTAGAATAATCTGCGTTCTTGTACTTGGCTTATCACAGTTTTGGAATCAATCATTTTAAACTCTAGGAAACGGCCTACGACAAATTTCTTAGTACCGGCATCCTCAGTTTTACATTTTCGATCTAAAGATTCCCAAAGCCCTTTAGCTGTTTTCATTCCAGCGTACACATTGTACAAGGAATCATTTAGCCCATTCAGCACATAATTCCGACATAGGAATTCAGAATGTTTCCAAGCTTCAATGGCAGTGATGACTTGGATATCAATCTCACCCTCTTTGGGTACAGGAGCATCTTCCTTTAGAAACCTCGCAAGGTTCAACGTGGTCAGGTAGAAGAACATTTTCTGTTGCCACCTTTTGAAATTCTGACCACTGAATTTTTCAGGTTTTTCCGCAGCAGGATTGACATGGCTCACATGTCCAACAGGTTGTCTAGCCATTGAGGCAGAAATACCTTGGCCAGCCACAACGGCTGCCATATTAAGCCCAGAGGCTGATGCAAGTTGGCCAACCGAAGGGGCTGCCACTGCACTTTGGTCAGCCACGGGGGCTGCCACAACATTCTGGCCAGCCGAAGAGGCTGCCATATTCAGATCTACTGTGTTTGGACTGATTTCCATATCCACAGAGTCGAATTTGTTTTAAGACTGTATACAACAATTATTACAATTATTACACGGTAATTGGGAAATCCAAATATGACAAAATTACAATTATAATTATTATCCTCAAACAGACCCTAACGGCGGACCCTGAGAGTAGACCCTAACGGTAGAGGCTGAGAGCGGAGGATGAGGGCAGAGGCAGACCCTGAGAGCGGAGGCAGAGGCTGAAGGGCAGAGGCAGACAGCAGAGGCTGATGGCAGAGGCTGACAGCAGAGGCTGATGGAAGAGGCTGACAGCAGAGGCTGATGGCAAAGGCTGACAGCAGAGGCTGATGGCAGAGGCAGAGGCTGACAGCAGAGGCTGATGGCAGAGGCTGACAGCAGAGGCTGATGGGAGAGGCAAACGCTGTTGGCAGATGCTGATGCTGAGGCAGAGGCTGTTGGCAGATGCTGAGTCAGGCAGAGGCTGTTGACAGATGCTGATGGCAGGCAGAGGCAGAAGATGAAGCTGACGTTGAAGCTGAAGCTGAAGCTGAGGCAGATGCTGTTGGCAGATGCTGATGCTGAGGCAGAGGCTGTTGGCAGATGCTGAACTTTCCCTAGGCTTGTTGTAAAACAACAATATCCTTAAAACAAATTCGTCCCCTACCGTAGGTGCAGTAGAACGTGAGACGATTGTTTCCCAGGATACAACGGAAACGTACGAGAAAGGGCACCACCAGACTCGTATCCAACGAACCACAAAGTGTTTGAACTCTCCTTTTAACAAAACAAAGAAAATGATCTTTCGTGTGTGTGCTATGTCTTTCTCTATTTTCTATTTCATATCTTGAAAACAAGAACTGATGTTGTTTATTTAGGAAAAGAAAAACACATCTCAATTAATAGAAATTAACTTGCCAATTAAATTTCATAATGGGAGATGTTACACATTGTTGTAACCACTAAGCTAATTAAATTAGCACTAATGGAAATTAAACTATGTAACCACCAAGCTAATTAAATTAGCAGTTATGGAGATTAAACTTTGTAACCACCAAGCTAATTAAATTAGCTGTTATGGAATTACAAAAGGCTTGAAAATTGTGAACTTTGAGCAACAATTTCTCATTCACCCAAGCACCATTTTAAGCATATGAATATACCATTTCGAAGTACTCACGGAGGAGTATCCGAATCATTCAATAACAACCACTAACACGAAGTGGACCATGCTTAAAATTGAGCCTCAAAATGCTTATAAATAAGCATTTTTTCCAACAAACCCCACACAGACCACCCCCAAGCTCTCGGCAAACCACAAAGTAACAACACCCTTATCTCCTCAACAAACAGCAGCCTTCACCCTCTCATAAAACGCATGAATAAACCCTAAGCAGAGAGGACACACCACAAGCAAAACAGACACACACTCAGCCCCTCTTGGATCATGCCGAGAACCCTAAGCAGCCCCTTGACCTCAAACACCACTAGCTACAAAACTTCCCCACTCACATTACTAGCCTCACGCCACCTGTATACATAAATCCACTTGCCTCACGTCCCTTACTCCATTTGCCTCACGTCTCTTGCTCCATTGCCTCTCGCCTAATCAACAAGCACATGCCATTAGCTCTACTAAATCAACACACAAATCATCCACAACCTCCACGCCTTCACACACTGCCACCTAGCCTTACAGCCATCACGCCACATTGCCCAGCACACACGCACTTAGTCAAGTAACATTGCCACACGCACTCACACTGCCACCTAGCCTCAATTTTGCACGTGAACAGCCCTTATCCTTTGCCCAACACCTCAAGCCACGTTAAACTACAAATACCCCTCACGTTAATTGCCATATGTCACTGCCTTTTCATGTTAATTGCCCTTATCCTAGCAGCCTCTGCCCCTTCACGTTAATAACCCTTGCACACAAACTACCGCATACTACACCATAAATCGTCCCTGAATTGCCTCACAAATTGCCGCATAAAACCCTCTATGCACGGCCAAATCAGTCCCAAAACCTGCCAGTAAATCGCCACAAAAGACCCTCACTGACCAGCCCCTAAATCACCGAAAAAGCCTTCACTGCACTGCCTCACTGCATCACCAAACAGCCCACTGTACTGCCAGTAATTACCGCACATTAGACCTCCAAAACAACCCAGAAATTACCACACAACTGCATCTTAAACTGTCCATAAATTCCCCCAGTAATATTAAAAAAAATGCAGCCCCTTTAACCCTTTTAAACCCAAAACAGTCCCCTAAATTACCAAAACAGTAACCAGAAAATATAACGGAAATTGCAGCGAAACGAAGTGAAAACGGCGAGCAAAACAGTGAAATAGCGAAGGAAAACATTGAAACAGTGAACCAGAGGAGTCACATAGAGTTAGCCCTTCCGACGGCCGTATAACGCACTTCCAAGAGACGACATAAAAGGTTAGATCTGAGGGCATAAATTATTTATTTTATTCGCATGAATTAGTGAATTAGAAGGCATGTTATTTATTTTTATTCTATGAATTAGTTAGAAAGCATGTAATTTATTTTTCTCACATGAAACAGTGACTTAGGAAATATGTTTAGCATGAATAATTGGTTTAGCATGTTATTTAATTTAAGTTATGTAAATTAGTAACTTAGAAAAGCATGTAATTTACTTTTCTTCGCATGAGAATTATGAATTAGTGTGTGATGTGATTTCGGGTGAATGGAATGTGTGTTCTTTCTAGTGGTATATTGGATGGAAACCGGACATAAATTCCATTGCCGAATCTGAATGGACGGTATTATGGTTTGCACTCGGGATACAATGCCCCGTACCACTTGAAGGATACATGTATTTTATTTCATCCAAACTTGTATTCGAGCATGATTAGGCCATTAGGAAGTTGTTTTATTTTTAGCATGATTTAATTATTTTATTTCACAATAGGAGTTTGATTATGTTTAAATCGTATTTCATTTAATATACTTTTGTGTGATGCCGAATGTTTGTCGTAATGAAAAGTTTACTGTTGAAGCATGTAAACCTAGAATTTAGACTACTTTGACCAACATGTATGTTGAGTAGAGTTGGTTAATATTGTACAAATCCATTCATTACAAACGACATAAGTAAGGGACCATTCTGAACCCAACGGTTTGAGGTCTTCCCTTGCGAGGGGTGAGTGCAGCCTTAAATCATTTTCCCGGTTCACACCGGGTGGCGACTCCATTATTCTCCGGTTTAGTCCCCCGTGGGCTACTCCGTACTCCCAACCAGGCCGCGAGCCTGGAACAACATGCGTCGCCCAGTTTCTGTGTCCTACACAAGAGTTTTCATAAAAGTACATCAGTTTTTATTTTAATTGTCCCATCACTTAGATCATTCTAATGATCTAACCCCTCACTCTCAGTTTTCTTGTTTTGCAGGTATTCCCGGAGGACGAGCTCAAGGGGATGGATATTGATGGTAGTCACTAGAGGGTTTAGTCCACCAGGTCGAGTTAGAGATAGAGTCCAGTTAAGTTTAGTATAGTCCAGTTTCAGATAATTATATAACAAAGTAGTGTACAGGTACTCATGGTTTGGTGTCTTCCTTCACTCACTACCTTTCTATAAGAAAAGCTGTGAAGGCACCTAGATAATCATCACCGTAGCTTGTTGTGATAGACTAGTTTGGAGGACTCGTTGTTTATTCCTGTCACCAAGCGATAAGAGCCTCGCTCCACCCTCCCTCTGGGAATCTACAACGGGAAGTCCATTCGACAGTTAGTCACACACCATAACTTGTTGGCATGTACCATAAGGTATAAAAAAGGTGCGCTCACTTGGTCGCTTGAACCCTTGAGTGTGGAATCCTAGTTGTGGGCGATCCTTCGTCAGCAGGAGCCTTTGTTTACACTCCTGAAATCTACACATGAACCTTAGTTTTGTGACCCTTAGAAATTGTTTATTTATGCTTGTATTTGGGACCATTGTCATTTGGAATCAGTTGGACTTTTTGTCAAGAGACATAAACTTGTTGGGCCATTTTAACAGGGACAAGTTCATGTCCTTTGACAATTAGGCCAAAAGCTTCTAAAATACCGATGGGACATTTTGTGTTTAGGCCTCTTATTATTTGAAGTCGTTTAGCCATGTTATCGCAAAAGTATAAACTTGTTGGGCCTTTTCAACTGGGACAAGTTTGCACCCAACGATATTATGATTGAATACTTTAAAATGACGATAGGCCAACTTATATATGTATTTTCCGCATCACACGCATCTTACGCATTTCATGCATACACGCATCATGTTAACCCTTTTGTGTCTTAAAAGCCATCATAGACTCCCGTTGGGTTAGGAAAGCAGAGAGACTCGTCAAGAGACCGTCAGTCAACATGAGCAAGTCAGCCAACGAGGGATCCCGCCTGGATCGATTGGAGATTAAAGTAACCGAAATTGCTGAGCAGTTGCAATTTTTTATCAATGTTGTGGCCAGTTTGACCGTACCCGGTATAGCCGATAATAGAAAGTTGTACAATCAGAATGGAAAGACCATCGGGGAATCCTCGGAATAACAAGCAGAAAAGACGGGATAGCCATTTAGAAATTGGGAAACGGGGCAGTGAAACTGTCAGACTTGGAAGGGAACAAGTTCACCGAATCGATCTATGTTGACAGATTGAAGCTGTATTTAGCCTGAGGAAGAGAAGACTGAGCAGTCACCAAGAGAATTGGTAGAAGACCTAACCTGACGGGTTAGGAAGTTCATCCATTCATACACGTAACTTGCATCCCTTGTTTTGTGTTTTGTGTTTACAGATTTCAGACAAAAGAGAACCAGCAGGGGGCGACCAGAGACATACGACGCCAAGGAGCACAACGATGGTCTAACCCATCATGAACAGGGAGGACCTCTACACTTGCATACGTATACATTACATGCACACGTCTTTATTCTGTTGTTTTGTATTCGCAGGTTTTAAAGAAGAAAAAATAAAAAGAAAGCGGCAAAGATCAAAAGGTGACATAAGCACTGAGGATGACATTGAAGCCACCTTGACAGATGGATTTCGGTCATGTCTGGCTGAAGAAGATGAATTTAGCAGGGAGGCCACCCATGTACTTTGTTGCGATTTCTGTTTTCATGCTTTGTGTAAACATGTTGTAGAGTCTTTAATTTTGTGTGTTATTTTTGTAGGTAAAAGCAAAGACAGAGCATTTTAAGACAGAGGGAATGATGCTCGGCAATCACAAAGATGGGAGCTAATTCATTAGTGGTGGCAGAGTAAGGAAAGAATTCCTGAGACCCATCCTAATGAATTTATACCAAGCATGAGGCGTATTGAGTACATAATTCCTTTGCTTTAATTATTGCTTTGATTTGCCTTCTTTTGTTATTTTCTGTTATTTTCGTAGACAGGATCCCAGACTTTTTGACCCTTCATGACTTGTTTTGGTGTTTTTTGTGGACAGGATCCATAACTTTTTGACCTTTTAGGACTTCTTTTGGTATTTTCTTTTATTTTCGTGGATAGAATCCACGACCTTTTGACCGCTCACGATTTCTTTTGTTATTTTCTCTTATTGTCGTAGACATGATCCAGAGACTTTTTGACCTCTGATGAATTCTTTTGTGGTTTAGCTAGTAACCATTCGGTGGAAGATATTAGTGCAATTATTACTCACCCCTTTTCAGGTTCTATAAATTCAGCTCAACATTTCTCTCCTCAACACATCCAGATATACATCCAAGTAAGAGAAAGAAAATGGAAGCAACTTCACAGCAGCGAGTTAAGCAAATTTTTGTTTTATGTGGATCCAACACTGGTAATAAACCAGAATTCATTGAGGCTGCAAAGGAATTGGGGCGAGTCATGGCTGAGAAGAATATGCACCTAGTATATGGCGGTGGAATCTGGGAATGATGGGAATCGTTTCAAAAGCCATTCAGGATGGTGGCGGTCATGTTTTGGGAATCATCCCAAGACCTTTGGCGGACGAACAGTTAATTGGACCAACAAATGGAGATGAACGCATCGTATCAGGTATGTCTGAACGACTCCATAAAATGATAAATACTGCGGATGCGTTTATTGCGTTACCAGGTGGACTTGGTACCCTTGAAGATATATTCACAGTGGCATCATGGGCGCACTTGAACGTTCATCGGAAGCCCATTGGACTACTTAATGTTGCGCATTTCTTCGATTTTCTGTTTGTGTTTCTCGCGGAAGCCAAGAGACATGAGTTCATCACCAAATCTGTGGGAGATATTTTCTTGACTGCGACGAAAGCCGAAGAGTTGATTGACCAGATCCTAGCTTTTGAACCGAAGCTCGACCCCATCCTCTCCAAATTAGACTGGACAGATAATGATCGTGGCAAGAAGCGCAAATTGGACATTGATCTTAATCAGTGATGTTTCCTGCTAACCAGGTATTACAGACATGAGACATATTTGAAAGTTTTGCTTTAATTGTAAAAAAAAAAAAAAATTATGAAAAAATGAAAAAAAAAATTAGTGAGAGAAGTCTTTGATAGTTAGACATATGTCCGGTGATGACATTGTTTGCTGTAGGGAGAAACCATAGAAACGATAAGTGCGAGACAATGCTCTCTGTCGGTATTCTGAATAGATTGATCTCAACTAGACTCAGAGCACTTGATTGTGGGATCCTAGCAGTAGAAGCCTGAGTGGTTAGCGAGGTGACTAGTTGAAGAGATGATGAATCGGTGAATGACCATTTGCCTGAGTGTCCACACTTGTTTACTGATGCTATGATATATGATATGGTTGGAAAAAAAAAGTCTCTGAAAAAAAGAAAAAAGAAGAAAGACCACCTATAACCGATAAGCGTGAAGCTACCCATGGGCGAGTATTAGGACCACCATGAGGAGAAATGCTACCTTAAAGGGTAGGTGTGTCAGAAAAGAAAAAAAAAGAAAAGAAAAAAAAAGAAAGAAAAAAGAAAGAAAAGAAAAGAAAAGAAAAAATGAAAATGAAAAGAAAGAGACGAAAGAAAAAAGATGAAAACCATATCATGTTGAGTATGCTGAAGTAATCACAGAATATGATTAAGACATCCAGGTTGGTTAGACCCACTGGTTCGATTCTCTGAAACGAAATCACCAAGTTGGCTTACTTAAGGACTAAGCTGCGAAAGAGCCCTGGCACACACACACACGAGGAGTCTAGCTCAGATCACCCATTCAGACAATCGAAATTGAGTGTATCAAGTACTTTGAAGGTTATCTGGTTTTGACACAAAGCATTCGATGAGGACGAAAATATGTTTAGCTATAAAGATTGTCTCGAGAAGAGCAATATAGTATGTTGAAATAAATCATTTGCATCATTATCAATCTTTGCCGGGTATGGCACTCTAGGGACGAGGCCCACATCATTATCAGTCTTTGCCGGGTATGGCACTCTGGGGGCAAGGCCCACATCACTATCAGTCTTTGCCTGGTATGGCACTCTGCGGGTTGAGGCCCACATCATTATCAGTCTTTGCCGGGTATGGCACTCTGGGGGCCAGGCCCACATCACTATCAGTCTTTCCCGAGTATGGCACTCTGGGGGCAAGGCCCACATCACTATCAGTATTTGCCGGGTATGGCACTCTGGGAGACGAGGCCCACATCACTATCAGTCTTTGTCAGGTACGGCACTCAGGGTATGAAGACATTAGATCAGTTCAGCCAGGTACGGCACTCCGGGTATGGAGACATTAGATCAGTTCAGCCAGGTACGTCACTCAGGGTATGGAGACATTAGATCAGTTCAGCTAGGTACGGCACTCAAGGTATGGAGACATTAGATCAATTCAGCCAGGTACGGCACTCCGGGTATTGAGACATTAGATCAGTTCTGCCAGGTACGGCACTCATTGTATAGGGACATTAGATCAGTTCAGCCAGGTATGGCACTCCGGGTATGGAGACATTAGATCAGTTCAGACAGGTACAGCACTCCAGGTATGGAGATATCATATCAGTTCAGCCAGGTACGGCACTCCGGGTATGGAGATATCAGATCAGTTCAGAAAGGTATGGCACTCCGGGTATGGAGACATTAGATCAGTTCAGCCAGGTACGGCACTCCGGGTATGGAGATATCAGCTCAGTTCAGGAACAAAGCCTACATTCAGCTCAGTTCAGGAACAAAGCCTACATCCAGCTTAGTTCGGGAATAAAGCCCACTTCAGTACAGTTCAGGAATAAATCCCACATTCAGTACAGTTCGGGAATAAAGCCCACATTCAGTACAGTTCAGGAATAAAGCCCACATTCAGTACAGTTCAGGAATAAAGCCCACATTCAGTACAGTTCAGAAACAAAGCCTACAGTCAGTATAGTTCAGGAACAAAGCCTACAGTCAGTACAATTCGGGAACAAAGCTCGAGGGAATAAAGCCTCATCTCAACAGTTCGGGAACAAAGCTCGATCTCAGTACAGTTCGGGAATAAAGCTCGGAGGAATAAAGCCTCATATCAACATTTCGGGAATAAAGCTCGGGGGAATAAAGCCTCATATCAACACAGTTCGGGAATAAAGCTCGGGGGAATAACACCATATCTCAACACAGTACGGGAACAAAGCTCGGGGGAAAAAAGCCTCATATCAACACAGTTCGGGAATAAAGCTCTCGGGGAATAACACCCTATCTCAACACAGTTCGGGAACAAAGCTCGGGGGAAAAAAAAGCCTCATATCAACACAGTTCGGGAATAAAGCTCGGGGGAATAACGCCCTATCTCAACACAGTTCGGGAATAAAGCTCGGGGGAATAAAGCCTCATATCAACACTGTTCGGGAATAAAGCTCGGGGGAATAACACCCTATCTCAACACAGTTCGGGAAAAAAGCTCGGGGAAATAACGCCCTATCTCAACACAGTTCGGGAACAAAGCTCAGGGGAATAAAACCGCATCTCAACAGTTCGGGAACAAAGCTCGGGGGAATAAAGCCTCATCTCAACAGTTCGGGAACAAAGCTCGAGGGAATAAAGCCCTATCACAAAGAAATTCGGGAACAAAGCCCAGAGGATGAAAGCATTTTGCCATCACATTTAGCTCAATCGTAGTTTCGAGATGAGTCCCAAGATCGAGGTCCACCGCGTCATCAACTCAGTTCAGAGCAATAGGCAAACCAAGAAGCAGCTGGCGAGCCAGGTAAGTAAAAATGCATTGCACAAACTTTGATAGGACTGTCATTGTCACACACTGCACAAGTCCCATCAAAATGGGGGCGATTGTAGGCACTGCATTTTTACATGTTAGCCCGATAATGAGCCTCGTACAGAGGCACTACCTTTTTATGTCGTGGAAGTCGCGGGAAGCGGACGTCGGAAGGAAAAAGTCAAGAATTGACGTTTTATTGGATTTTGTTCGCTCGCTTAACCTCGGGTTTGCTCGTTGAGCCTCTGTATCAAAATTTATTCTCGCCCCGAACCTTAAACCTACCCTTGTGTCCCTTCAACTTCCATGCAAAACCATTCAACCAAATAAAAAATACTAACTAAACATAAACCAAAACCCATTCCAATTCATCAACACAAATATAAAATAAACAAAGCAAACAAAATAAAACAAATCCATCATTCACGTGTAACATACACACACACACACAACTTAAACCAAATAAACAATAAAATAAACAACATCAACAAAACCCCTAACACAAAATAATAAAAAATAAAACACAACACTCACACCTCACAATAAACAAATAAACAACAATCAAACAACACACACCAAATTTCCTTCAAGCCCCACACACCAAATTCAGCAATAAAACAAAACACCATACTCATAAATTCAAAAAAGCCTTCAATCTCCACCGAAAAGTCACAAATCATGCCTCAATCCTTCTCCATTTACTTTTTCATTCATGCCTAAAATCCCTCACAAAGTGCTGGCCTTCAACATAAAAAACAAACCCTACTCACTACAAGCCCGCTTAGCTTGCCTACACTGACGACCCTACTCGGCAACACACAGGCCATTTAGCAACAAACAAAACTCATTGCCTTCATAAACCGTACACCCCTCACAGCCCCTCTACTCACACTTGACGCAACCAAAGAACCCACACACCCTTTAGCTCCTCGGCAGCCAACACTCAAAACCTTCAGCACCCTCACTTCACGGCCTCACGCACTGCCCACCCCGTCCACTCACTGCCTCTGTCTCACACCATAGCTTCCCTTCATTCACAAGCACGCCATCTGCCCACGCGAGGACCCTCTGCCGAGCCCTCAAACAGCGCACAGACACCACTGCCAGCCCACCCACGAAAAGCACTTCCCCTCACACCATAACCACACGTCCCAACCACCTCCACACAAGGCCAAAACCAGAAGCCATCCATGCTGAATCAGACCTTCATCAACGTCCTTATAGCCCTTAACCCAGCAACATCCTCACACATCACTGCACTTCGACTCCACTGCAATCCACTCGGTAAATCATCTTCATGAACACGTCCCCAGGCCATAAACACTCAGCTCATCATTGTCACAAACCACGCCCAACCATTGCCTTCAATCCACTGCCTCATGCCTAGCCAACACCCCCACGGTAGCCACAAAACCCTACTGCCCTTGCACTTTCACGCACCCACAAGCATCCACATAACCCTCAAAAATCACTCATTCCATACAATTCCTCACGTGAAACAGACCACAAACAGCCCTTTAAACTCCACGAACTTCTCACCAAAATAACCACCTTGCTCCCCTAAGCTTCACGCCAAAAGTAACTCACGACATAACCCCCCCTTCCTCTCTCAACAGCAGTCTCCGTACCCAAACATCTTCACACACTCAATTACAGTCCTTCACAAAGCCAATACATCAGCCAACTCAAGAAAACCCCACACAGACCACCCCCAAGCTCTCGGCAAACCACAAAGTAACAGCCCCTTATCTCCTTAACAAACAGCAAGCCTTCACCCTCTCATAAAACACCATGAATAAACCCTAAGCAGAGAGGACACACCACAAGCAAAACAGACCACACTCAGCCCCTCTTGGATCACGCCGAGAACCCTAAGCAGCCCCTTGACCTCAAACACCACTACTACAACAAAACTTCCCAACTCACATTACTAGCCTCACGTCACCTGCATGCATAAAATCCACTGCCCACGCCCTTACTCTCACGTCCTTACTCCTCATTTTCCTCACGTCTCTTGCTCCATTGCCTCTGCCTCTCGCCTAATCAATACAGCACATGCCATTAGCCCTACCAAATCAACACCACAATCATCCCAACCTCCACTCCTCCACCTCCACGCCTTCACACCTGCCACCTACTACCCTCACATCCATCACGCCACATTGCCCAGCATACACGCACTTAGTCAAGTAACATTGCCCCACCCACTCACACTGCCACCTAGCCTCAATTTTTCACGTGAACAGCCCTTATCCTTTGCCCCAACACCTCAAGCCACGTTAAAACTACAAATACCCCTCACATTAATTGCCATATGTCACTCTCTCTCCTCTTCATGTTAATTGCCCTTATCCTAGCAGCCCCTGCCCCTTCACGTTAATAACCCTTGCACACAAACTACCGCATACTACACCATAAACCATCCCTGAATTGCCTCACAAATTGCCGTATAAAACCCCTCTATGCACGGCCAAATCAGTCCCAAAACCTGCCAGTAAATCGCCACAAAAGACCCTCACTGACCAGCCCCTAAATCACCAAAAAAGCCTTCACTGTACTGCCTCACTGCATCACCAAACATCCCACTATACTGCCAGTAATTACCGCACATTAGACCCCCAAAACAACCCATAAAATACCACACAACTGCATCTTAAACTGTCCAGAAATTCCCTCAAGTAATATTAAAAAAAATGCAGCCCCTTTAACCCTTTTAAACCAAAACAGTCCCCTAAATACCAAAACAGTAACCAGAAAATATAACGGAAATTACAGCGAAACGAAGTGAAAACGGCGAGCAAAACAGTGAAATAGCGAAGGAAAACGTTGAAACAGTGAACCAGAGGAGTCACATAGAGTTAGCCCTTCCGACGGCCGTATAACGCACTTCCAAGAGACGACATAAAAGGTTAGATCTGAGGGCATAAATTATTTATTTTATTCGCATGAATTAGTGAATTAGAAGGCATGTTATTTATTTTATTCGTATGAATTAGTTAGAAAGCATGTAATTTAATTTTTCTCTTTCTCACATGAAACAGTGACTTAGGAAATATGTTTAGCATGAATAATTGGTTTAGCATGTTATTTAATTTAAGTTATGTAAATTAGTAACTTAGAAAAGCATGTAATTTACTTTTCTTCGCATGAGAATTATGAATTAGTGTGTGATGTGATTTCGGGTGAATGGAATGTGTGTTCTTTCTAGTGGTATCTTATATGGAAACCTGGACATAAATTTCATAGCCGAATCCGAATGGACGGTATTATGGTTTGCACTCGGGATACAATGCCCCGTACCACTTGAAGGATACATGTATTTTATTTCATCCAAACTTGTATTCGAGCATGATTAGGCCATTAGGAAGTTTTTTTATTTTTAGTATGATTTAATTATTTTATTTCGCAATAGGAGTTTGATTATGTTTAAATCGTATTTCATTTAATATACTTTTGTGTGATGTCGAATGTTTGGTCGTAATGAAAAGTTTACTGTTGAAGCATGCAAACCTAGAATTTAGACTACTTTGACCAACATGTATGTTGAGTAGAGTTGGTTAATATTGGCACAAATCCATTCATTAACAAACGCATAATAAGGGACCATTCCGAACCCAACGGTTTGAGGTCTACCCTTGCGAGGGGTGAGTGCGGCCTTAAATCATTTTCCCGGTTCACACCGGGTGGCGACTCTATTATTCTCCGGTTAGTCCCCCGTGGGCTACTCCGTACTCCCAACTAGGCCGCGAGCCTGGACACATCGCGTCGCCCAGTTTCTGTGTCCTACACAAGAGTTTTCATAAAAGTACATCAGTTTTTTTATTTTAATTGTCCCCTCACTTAGATCATTCTAATGATCTAACCCCTCACTCTCAGTTTTCTTGTTTTGTAGGTATTCCCGGAGGACGAGCTCAAGGGGATGGATATTGATGGTAGTCACTAGAGGGTTTAGTCCACCAGGTCGAGTTAGAGATAGAGTCCAGTTAAGTTTAGTATAGTCCAATTTCAGATAATTATATAACAAAGTTGTGTACATGTACTCATGTAAAGAGGTTTTTTAAGATAAGTAATGTTAAGTTTTAGATGTATGTTTACTATTTTATACTCTATGTCATGGTTTGGGCAATGGTCCGTATATGAGATTATTTTAAAAAAGAGTAACAATGTTGTTCCAGTTAGAAAGTCAGAGGGTCAGGGGAATAGTACGGCCTATTCTCTGCCGGTAGCATCTCGTGGATTAGGGATGTTACAAAGATGGTATCGGATAGAAGAGCATGGTCTAGGGAGTCAGTGATTGTAATAGGTAGAGTGTTGGGGTCTTGCATACGTAGTATGCCCGAGGTACTAGTATGCGAGACACTACCTCTTCTAGTATCTGATCCTCAATGCATCCTCCTCAAGCTCTATAGACTGGTCAGTAAGAATTCCCAAGTTACATGAATTCTCTTCTTAGTAAAAGTAACCAAAATTCTTGTTTTAGTTAAGGATTCTCCTGTAGTAATCCTGGCTCTATAGTCGAAGTCCAAGACAAGTTGAGAGAAAAAATAGTAAATTTATAAGAATAGTTACACATAAAAGTTAGAAAAGAAAGCTATAAGAAGTAAGTAAGGATACATAGATGTTTAAGCGGCCAGAGACAAAGAAAAGTAAATAGACAGAATGAGATAGTAAAGTTCTAAGAATACCTACTATGGAAGTATAAAGGGAAAGAAAAGCTAGAAAGAAAGGTAAAGATAAATACAGATGCTTAAGTAATCAGAAGCAATTAGAGGTAAAGATATAGAAACAGATAAATAAGGAAGTATGAAACCTTTAGTATTAAAGAGAATAGAGTAAGCCTGAACAAGAGTAAAATATTGAAGTAAACTTCAGTAAGATTCCTTCCTTTCCACCAAGAATTTCTTCCTTGATCAGAAAATTCCTTCAAGGAGACTCAATAGCCTTAAGTACCTCTTATAGATAGTAACTCTCCCGAGTAACAAAGGATAGACAGAAAGATAAAAGAATTAAGAACTCAAAACTAGACGTGGGACGTTTCAATAGATAAGAAATACTAATAAATGTGTGGAGACTTTAGATCCCCAAATTCAGGCCCGAAGACAAATAAGAGAAGGTCGTAAACCGAAATGATTAATTGCCTTAATTTAAGAATCTATAGATAAGGTCCCAATCTACCTAGATCCACATCTCTTAGCTAAACCAGTCAAAGAAAGAACCCTGACGGAGTCTATCTCATACTTACCTTATATGAGTAATAGACTCTACCAGGATAAAAAGTATTAGAACAAGGACGCCAACACCCGTTGAGATGTAGATTTCTGCTCCACCCTATACCAGCCTAGGTAAAGATAACCGTAAGGAAGTTCGATAAAAATTTATCCTAAGTAAGAAAAAGAAAGCAATGAAAGATAGACCACCCAAATAAGAACTAATGAGGTTTCAATGGATAAAAAAGAAAGAACCTGACCCAAGATAAAATGGATAAGTTAGTAGAACCTGCGGAAACCCATAGATCATACAAATTCTAATAGAGATTCTTGAAGGTTTAAAAAGGGCAGATTTATAAGATGGAAGACAATTCAAAGTTAGCAAAGAATATCATCATGAAAAGTAAGGTTACACGACGTAGCTGTGGCCTATAGCAAGAGTAGAGAGTAGAGATCTAGGAAGTAGTCAATGAGAATAAGCCACCTGTAGGACACAAAAATCGGCGATGTTGTTCTAGGCTCGCGGCCTAGTTGGGAGTACGGAATAGCCCGCGGAGGAACTAAACCGGAGAAATACATGGAGTCGCCACCGGTGTGAACCGAGAAATGTGATTTAAGGCCGCACTCACCCCTCGCAAGGGAAGACCTCAAACCGTTGGGTTCGGAATGGTCCCTTACTTATGCCACTTGTAATGATGTGATTTGTGCAATAAACTAACCGAATCTACGCAACATGCTCAAGAACAACCTATATCTAGTTCATGTTCATAAAGATAAATCCTATGTCTAAGTTTGCATGCTTGGAAAGTAAGTCCTCATAACACACAACAAACACACGCAATCTCATGAATATATTTCAATTATATAATGCGAAAAGCAAACAACAATATAAACCTAATGCAAATTCCAACGCAAAACAAATAACTACTCATGCTTAAAAATAAATAACTAAATCACATACTTGACTAAATCATGCTCGAATACAAGGTGGATGAAACGAAATACGTGTGTCCCTTAAGTAGTACTTGGCATTGTATCCCGAGTACAAACCGCAACTACCGTCCCTTCGGATTCGGCTAAGGAATTTACGTCCGGGTTTTCCATCCGATATACCACAAAAGAGAACACATATTCCGCTCATCCGGAATTCACATCATGCCTCAATAAACAACTCTCATGCGATAATATATTAAAATAAATAAAAGGAATGAAAGATAATAAAGAAAGAAGGTGCCCTCATGTCTAACCTCTTTTGTCGTCTCTCGAAAGCGCGTTACACGGCCGTCGGAAGGGTTGATGTTCCGTAACTTTTCTGGTTCACTAATCCAACATTTTTACTCCCTATTTCGCTGTTTGAGCTGCTGTTTTCACTCCGTTTTGCTGCTGTTTCTGGTCACGAATTAGGCTTGCTGTTTTGCGGTTTAATGGACTGTTTTGGGGTATTTTAGGGTGCAGTTTTGGGTAGTTTTTAGGTGCAGTTTTGGGACAGTTTAGGGACTGATTTTGATGCAGTTTTGGGTGTAATATGCGTGCAGTTTTGGGACTGTATTTAGGTTATTTTAGGTATTGTTTTGGTAGTATTTGGGTGCCTTTTTTGTTACTGTTTTGGTCTGTTAGGGCTGGTTCAGAGGGCGCACGTGGGGCTGTTTGTATGAGTCGATTTGGCTGTGTGCGTGAAGCTTGTGAGATTTGTGGGGCGTGCTGAGTGGCGAGTGTGTGGGGAAGCTTTGTAGTGATTATGGTCTGTGTTTTTGTTTGTTTGTGAAGGGTGTGGGCGTGGCTTATGTGTGAAGGTGAGTGAGCTGTTGTGTGGTGTCTTTTGTTTGTTGAAGGGGCGTGATGTGCGTGGGCTGTTTTAGCGTGAAGCTAGGGTAATTTGTGGGGCAGTTAGGGCGTGATGAAGGTGCGGCTGTGAGGGGCTGTGATGCTGTGCGTGAAGAGTGAGGGATGTGATGCTGTGCGGATTGGCGTGGAGAACGAATAGGTGTGAAATGGCATGGGGCAGTTTGAGGGAAGCAAGTGGCGTGAAGCAAGATTACGTGTGAAGGGTTGATACGTGAGTGGAAGGAAGCAGGTTTAATGCGTGAGGCGATGTGAGTGAGAGTTGAGAGTTTAGGGTTTATTTGATGTGTGTTTTTTTTTGTGAGAATCAGCTAGGGTTGATTTCGTGAGAATGAACTAGGGTCTCTAAGGTTGGGTTAAGGGTTCTTTTTATAGGAAAAGGGATGGGGGCTATCCTTGTTTGAGAAGGAAAAGGATTTGTGCATTAATGGGGATGTCTTTTAATTGGTTTGTTATAAGGAAATGATTTATTTAATTCATTTAATTTGGTCATGTGATTTATTTAAATTAGGAAGGTGATTTAATTTGATTTGATTTATTCTTTTTTAGTTAGGGATATGATTTAATTTGTATCTTTTAATTAGGGAAGTGATTTGATTTAATTTGATTTATTCTTTTTTTAGTTAGGGATATAATTTGGTTTATTTAGACAAGGGATCCATGGGATTTCTTTAATTTAGGAAGTGGATTTGGCTTGATTTATGGATGTGTTTAATGTGTGTTTTTTTTATTGAGGAAAGTGTATTGGCGTGTGGCTTAGGGTGATTTGGGCGTGAGTTGCTTTGTCTTGGTGGGCTTGGGTTTTGTTTGGTTTGGTGATGTGTGGGCTTGGTGTGTGTCTTGCGGGGGTTTGGGCTAAGGGTGTGTTTTAAAACAGAGGTCCAACAAGCGAACCCGAAGCTACTCCAGCGAATTAAATCCAACAATGTGTCAATTCTTGACTCTTCCCTTCCGACGTTCGTTTCCCGCGACTTCCACAATAAAAGAGGTAGTGTCTCTATGCAGACTCATCATCGGGACTTATATGTAAAAATACAGTGCCTACAGTCGCCCTCACTTTGATGGGACTTGTGCAGTGTGTGACAATGACAATCCTATCAAAGTTTATACAATGCAATTTTACTTACCTGGCTCGTCGGCTGCCACCTGACTTGCCTGCTGGTTTGAACTGAGTTGATATGGTGGCGAGGTGCCTCGACCCCTGGGCTTCGTTCCCGAACCACCGAATGTGGGCTTTATTCCCGAACTGTGTTGACTTTGGGCTTTGTTCCCGAACATTTAGTTTTGGGCTTTATTCTCTAGGCTTTATTCCCGAACTAAACCGGCGGTGAGCTTTGTTCCCGAGCTATGTTGATGGTGGGCTTTGTTCCCCGGGTTTTATTCCCGAACTATGTTGACTGTGGGCTTTGTTCCCCAACTGTTGATTGTGGGCTTTATTTCTGGGCTTTGTTCCTGATCTGTGTTGATTGTGGGCTTTATACCCAAAATATTGGTTGTGGGATTATTCCCGAACTGCTGTGTTAAGATAAGGCTTTATTCCCCTGGACTTTATTCCCGAACTGTGTTAAGATAGGCTTTATTCCCTGGGCTTTGTTCCCGAACTGTGTTGAGTGTGGGCTTTGTTCCCGAGCTGTACTGAATGTGGGCTTTGTTCCATGGGCTTTGTTCCCAAATGTGTGTAGAGATTGGGCTTTGTTCCCGTTGTGCTGAATGTGATGGCGAGGTGCTTTTGACCCCTGGGCTTTGTTCCCGAACCACCTATGGGCTTTGTTCCCGAACTGTGTAGAGAGTGGGCTTCGTTCCTTGGGCTTTGTTCCCATTGTGCTGAATATGGGCTTTGTTCCCGAACTTGCTGAATGTGGGCTTTATTCCCGAACTGTGCAGACCATGGGCTTTGTTCCCAAGTTGTACTGAATGTGGGCTTTATTCCCTGGGTTTTGTTCCTGAACTATGTAGAGAGTGGGCTTTGTTCCTGAATTGTACTGAATGTGGGCTTTATTCCCTGGGCTTTGTTCCCGATTTGTGCTGAGAGTGGGCTTTATTCCCAAACTGTGTAGACTGTGGGGCTTTGTTCCCAAGCTGTACTGAATGTGGGCTTTGTTCCCGAACTGTGGGCTTTCTTCCTTGAATTGTGGGTCTTGTTCCCATGGGTCTTGTTCCTGATTTGAGTTGAGGGTCTTGTTCCTGCCTGAATTATGGGTCTTGTTCCCGATTTGAGTTGAGGGTCTTGTTTCCTGAATTGTGGGTCTTGTTCCCAGTTTGTGTTGAGTTATGGGTCTTGTTCCCGATTTGTGTTGAGTTGTTGTGCCATACGCGGCGTACTAAACCTCATACCCAAGGCGTCGCAGTTGCGTCTCCATACCCAGAGTGTCGCAATAGTGTCTCAATACCCGGAGTGTCGTACCTGGCATGCTAAACCCCATACCCGAGGCATCGCTGTAATATCTCCATACCCGGAGTTCCGTACTTGGCATGCTAAACCCCATACCCGAGGCGTCGCTGAAATATCTCCATACCCGGAGTGATGTACCTGGCATGCTAAACCTCATACCTGAGGCATTGCTAAAATATCTCCATACCCGGAGTGCCATACATGGCTTGTTCATTCTCGAACTGTGCTCCATTCTCGGAGTGCCATTCCCGGCTTGTTCATTCTCGAACTATGCTCCATTCTCGAAGTGCCATTCCCAGCTTTCTGATGATGTGTGGGACTCATCCCTAAAACTGATACTGATGTGGCCTCGACCCTTGGACGCATCCCCAAAACTGACACTGATAATGTGTGGGCCTCAACCCTGAACTAATACTGATGTGGGCCCACCTTGGGACTCATCCCCAAAAATGATTCTAACGTGGGCCTCAACCCTGTGACTCATCCCCAAACTGATACGGATGTAGGCCTCGACCCATGTTTCATCCTCAAACTAATACTGATGTGGGCCTCACCCCAAAGTGATACTGATGTGGGCCTCGCCCCAAACTGATAATGATGTGGGTCTTGCCCCTAGACTGATATTGATGTGGGCCTCGCCCCAAACTGATACTGATGTGGGCCTCGCCCCCTGGGATTCATTCCCAAAACTGCTGATAATATGGGCCTCGACCTTGGGATTCATTCCTGGATTCATTCCAAAACTCTGACGATGTGGTCCTCGACCTTGGGATTCATTCCCACATTCATTCCAAAACTCTGATGATGTGGGTCTCGACCTTGGGATTCATTCCAAAATTCTAACGATGCGGGCCTCGACCCTAGGATTCATTCCAAAATTCTGAGGATGCGGGCCTCGACCCTAGGATTCATTCCCGGATTCATTCCAAAACTCTGATGATATAGGCCTCGACCCTAGGATTCATTCCCGGATTCATTCCAAAACTCTAACTGATGTGGGCCTCGACCCTATGATTCATTCCGGATTCATTCCAAAACTCTGACGATGTGGGCCTCGACCCTATGACTCATCCCTAAACTAATACTGATGTTATTGTGGGCCTCGCCCCCGAGTACCATATCTGGCAATACTGATACTGATGCTATTGTGGGCCTCGCCCCCAGAGTGCCATACCCGGCAAGACTGATACTGATATGTTGCTGATTCTGGTTGGCTTACATTTACCGCTTTCTCCTTTTCTTAAAACCTGTGAACAAAAGCAAGACAAAGATTGTGTGTATATGACGTGTATGCAAGCATGCATGAATGTGTTTCCTATTCCGATGGGTTAGGTCTTCCTTGTGCTCCTCAGTGCTTCTTGCCTACAAAATTCTTTGGTCGCCCCCTGGGTCTGCTTGCAATTTCCTTCTGCCAGTTTTCTTCTGGTGATTGGTTGGTTCTCTTTTGTCTCATGGCTCAAGATCTCGTTGTTTCCCTTATTTGCGAGGTGGTAGACTGGTCACCCCTAGTCTTGATTTAGCTTTCTGCTCTTCGCTGCTTGTAATAGGTCAAGGTGAAACCACGTGATGTGGCATTCCATATCATCATACTATATCACATGCTACGAAATAGTCCCAATAGTTACACATATTATTGCCCTCAAGGAATGCTCAGTAATGAAACCAGAGAACCTTCAAAACATTCAACGCAACTCAAATCCAAGTCTTTGAATAAATGATCTAAGCCAGACTCAAAGTGTGTGTGTGTAAAGGTTCTTTCACAGCTTGATCCTTACGTAAGCCAACTCCATGATTTCGTTTCAAAAATCGGGATCGATGGGTGAAACCAACCTAGATGTCTCAATTATGCCTGCAGTTGCTTTTCTGTGCTCAATGTGGTATGGTTTTCTTTCTTTTTTGTCTCTTTTTTTTCTTTTCATTTTGAACTTCTTCTTTTTTTTTTCTTTTCTTTTTCTTCTTTTTTTCTTTCTTTCTTTTTTTCTTTTCAAACACACTACCATTTAAGGTAGCATTTCTCCTCATGGTGGTCCTAATACTCGCCCATGGGTAGCTTCATGCTTATCGGTTATAGGTGGTTCAATTTTTTTCTTTAGAGACTTTTCTTTTATTTTCAACCATACCACACATCATAACATAAGCAAATCAAGGTAGACATGTAAGCAAATGGTCATTCGCTGACCTACAATTTCTTTAACTAGTCACTTTGCTAACTACTCAGGTTTTCACTGCTAAGAACCTATAGTGAAGTGCTTACGAGTCTAACATAGATCAATCACTCAAAGTATCAGATAAAAGCACATCAAGAGTTTATCGTTTCTAAGATTTCACCCTAAAGCAAACGATTTCATCATTGGACTTATGCCTAACCATCAAGGACTAAAAACAAACAATCTTTTTTTCTTTTTTTTTTCTCTTTTTTCTTTCTTTTTTCTCTTTTTTTTTTCTTTTTTTTTGGCCCACCATGGTCTTTCTATCATTGCCGTAATATTTTCTGTTTCTCGACTTCCTTTTCCCGATATCCATCTTTGCTAAACTCTTCTTTGACAAGTCTTCTTTTTCCTAACCCAACAGATATCTATGATGGCTTTTAAGACACAAATGGTTAACATGATGCATGAGATGCGTGCGATGCATGGAATATATAAATCGGCCTATTATCATTCCAAAACATTCCACCATACTATTGCGCGGTGTAAACTTGTCCCAGTTGAAAAGGCCCAACAGGTTTACACTTTTGCGATAACATGGCTAAACAACTTCAAATGATAAGAGGCCCAAACATAAAAATGGCCCATCGATATTTTAGAAGCTTTTGGCCCAATTTTCAAAGGACTTGAACTCGTCCCAGTTTAAATGGCCCAACAAGTTCACATCTTTTGACAAAAAGTCCAACTGGATCCAAATGACGATAGTCCCAAACGCAAGCATAAAGCAATAATTTCTACTAGTTCTACGACTAAGGTTCACATGTGGGTTTACGGGAGTGCGGACAAAGGCTCTCGCTGACGAAGGATTTCCCACAACTAGGACTCCCCACTCAAGGGTTCGAGCGACCAAGTGAGCGCACCTTTTTTATACCTTAGGTACGTGCCAACGAGTTATGGTGTGTGAATAATTGTTAAATGGATTTCCTATTGTAGATTCCCCAGAGGAGGGTGGAGCGAACTCTCTTAAATACCCAAGCCTCTTAGGCTCTTATCGCCTTGGTGACAGGAATAAACAACAAGTCCTCCAAATTAGTCCATCACAATAAGCTACGAGTACATGATTATCTAAGTGCCTTCACAACGTTTCCTCGTAGAAATGTAGTGAATGAAGGAAAACACCAAACCATTACCAAGCTTTAATAATGCCTTTGATTAAACCCCTTTCAACCCACTATAGACACGGTTAACTAAAGCACAATCATAAACATCACAAGATATGATTTCGGGGCCAATTCTCTATCCCCATGGAGTCGCCAGACTGTAGGGCACAGAAATCGGCGACACTGTTCTAGGCTCGCGGCCTAGTTGGGAGTACGGAATAGCCCGTGGGGGAACTAAAGCAAAGAAATAACATGGAGTCGCCACCCGGTGTGAACCGGGAAAATGTGATTTAAGGCCGCACTCACCCCTCGCAAGGGAAGACCTCAAACCGTTGGGTTCGGAATGGTCCCTTACTTATGCCACTTGTAATGATGTGATTTGTGCAATAAACTAACCGAATCTACGCAACATGCTCAAGAACAACCTATATCTAGTTCATGTTCATAAAGATAAATCATATGTATAAGTTTGCATGCTTGGAAAGTAAGTCCTTATAACACACAATAACACACGGAAATCTCATGAATATATTTCAATTATATAATGCGAAAAGCAAACAACAATATAAACCTAATGCAAATTCCAAACGCAAAACAAATAACTACTCATGCTTAAAAATAATAACTAAATCAACATACTAGACTAAATCATGCTCGAATACAAGGTTGGATAAAACGAAATACGTGTGTCCCTTAAGTAGTACGTGGCATTGTATCCCGAGTACAAACCGCACTACCGTCCATTCGGATTCGGCTAAGGAATTTACGTCCGGGTTTCCATCCGATATACCACAAAAGAGAACACATATTTTGCTCATCCGGAATTCACATCATGCCACAATAAACGACTCTCATGCGATAATATATTAAAATAAATAAAAGGAACGAAAGATAATAAAGAAAGAAGGTGCCTTCAGGTCTAACATCTTTTGACGTCTCTCGAAAGCGCGTTACACGGCCGTCGGAAGGGTTGATGTTCCGCAACTTTTCTGGTTCACTAATCCAAAGTTTTTCCTCGTTGTTTTGTTGTTTGAGCTGCTATTTTCACTCTATTTTCTCTCGAAAGCGCGTTACGCGTGTGGGGAAGCTTTGTAGTGATTATGGTCTGGGTTTTTGTTTGTTTGTGAAGGGTGTGGGTGTGGCTTATGTGTGAAGGTGAGTCAGCTGTTGTGTGGTGTCTTTTGTTTGTTGAAGGGGGCGTGATGTGCGTGGGCTGTTTTAGCGTGAAGCCAGGGTAATTTATGGGGCAGTTAGGGTGTGATGCTGTGCGTGAAGAGTGAGTGATGTGATGCTGTGCGGATTGGCATGGAGAGTGAATAGGTGTGAAATGGCGTGGGGCAGTTTGAGGGAAGCAAATGGCGTGAAGCAAGGTTACGTGTGAAGGGTTGCTACGTTAGTGGAAGGAAGCAGGTTTAATGCGTGAGGCGATGTGAGTGAGAGTTGAGAGTTTAGGGTTTATTTGATGTGTGTTTTTTGTGAGAATCAACCAGGGTTGATTTCGTGAGAATGAGCTAGGGTCTCTAAGTTGGGTTAAGGGTTATTTTTATAGGAAAATGGATGGGGGCTATCCTTGTTTGAGAAGGAAAATGATTTGTGCATTAATGGGGATATCTTTTAATTGGTTTGTTATAAGGAAATGATTTATTTAATTCATTTAATTTGGTCATGTGATTTTTAAATTAGGAAGGTGATTTAATTTGATTTGATTTATTCTTTTTTAGTTAGGGATATGATTTGATTTGTATCTTTTAATTAGGGAAGTGATTTGATTTAATTTGATTTATTCTTTTTTTAGTTAGGGATATGATTTGGTTTATTTAGGCAAGGGATCCATGGGATTTCTTTAATTTAGGAAGTGGATTTGGCTTGATTTATGCATGTGTTTAATGTGTGTTTTGTTATTTAGGAAGGTGTATTGGCGTGTGGCTTAGGGTGATTTGGGCGTGAGTTGCTTTGTCTTGATGGGCTTGGGTTTATTTGGTTTGGTGATGTGTGGGCTTGTGTGTGTCTTGCGGGGGTTTGGGCTAAGGGTGTGTTTTAAAATAGAGGTCCAACAAACGAACCCGCAGCTACTCCAGCAAATTAAATCCAACAATGTGTCAATTATTGACTATTCCCTTCCGACGTCAGTTTCCCCCCGCGACTTCCACAATAAAAGAGGTAGTGTCTCCATGTGAGACTCATCATCGGGACTTATATGCAAAAATGCAGTGCCTACACCACCACCACTGGCCTTGGAAGCACAATATGAAACTTAAGAATATGTTATGGAATAAATAATAAAGAAAGCTACTGGAATATTAAGGAAGTTCACTGCATATAGTAAGAATATATAATGTAACTTGAGGACAATAAGTGAATGAAGATTTTGGATCAATTAATAAATATTAAGGAACTCTAACACATGGAAAAGTCTATATTGTTTTCCAATGAGGCAAATAGTAAATAACAGAGATGCGTATTCACAGATTCCCTATAGAATGTATATACTCACCCCTCTACTTAGAGCTCGGTAAGGAGAAAAACCAGTGAAGAAGTACGTTTGACAAATTAGATGAACCGTGAGACAGCTAGACAGCATGATCAATGAATTCAACAGAGTATAGATAAGGAGCATGAGATAGGATAGTCTGAAGTCATGGTGAGTCGAGCCAAATCTAGAAATCATCATTGTATTGAAGACCCTTAATAGATTTAAAACGCAAAGGTACGAAGGGACCAGAGGGGGCGACTCTCAGAAACATGGTAGATGACTCTCAAAGAACCTTATTGTACTAAGACGAAAGAAATAGATAATGAGCAGCACCTAAACCTAAAGATTTAGTAAGATATGTCTTAAGCAAACGAAATTGATAGAGTTTCCATGAGAGTAAAAATGTAAGCAGTTCAAGGAACTGAGAGAAGAAAGAATCTATGTAGCAGAGTAAGTTTCTTCAAGAGAAATAACAAGAGGGAGTATAGTAGGACTCTGAGAAAAAGTAACGCCTTAAGGTAGTTAAACAACAGAGACTGACAGGAAAAAGTATTTAGGCAGCATGAGGGAGCTTCTAGAAGGCATGATTTTAGAAAAGTTCACAATAAAAGTAGTCTTTGCTAATTTTTCTATGGTTAAACAATAGCAATTAATAAGAAAGGAATACAAAGACGAAATGGTAGAGTATTTTAGAGGGTATGACTCTAGAGATGGCTTATAATAAAAAGTAGTATGATCGATAGTCAGCAAGCAAGTCAATAGTGAAGTTGAAACAATGGGATAATTCGGATAGTATCTAGTAAAAACATCTTGGGGGTGAAGCCGACACTAGTAAACATGAGAGTCAGAGGCTTATAACTGAGTAAGACGTGCAAGTATAGTACGGGTATTTAATAAAGTCGACATAATTGGAAAATTTTCGGGATCAAGCCCCACCCTACCAACCCTTGATAGAAGACAACATCAAAGATCAGCCTCGGTAGTTACCTTAAAGATATTCCCAGAACATATGGACATGCAGAAAAAGTAGGACCGAAATATAAAATCTTTTGATATAATACAAAAAACGGAGTGGAAGAAGAAAAAAATGGTCCAAGTAAAAGATTTAGAAGAAAGATGGTCTATACGAGACGATTAAGGGAAAAAGTATTAGTCAGGCAATAACGGAATTTCCAAAGAATCAGTGACAGACACGGCTAAAGACATGTAAAGGATGATACCCTTTGGACCAGGAAACAGAGACATAGACTGTAGAAGTCCCAGGTATAGAATAAGCAGCAAAGAAGATAGAAGACAAGTAAAATATTTGGAGATAGGACTGTCCTAGTAAAACGACAAAGGAAAATATATTAAATAAATGATGACAAAGGTACACAAATACAGAAATAATTACATAGTTAAGTTTAGTAGTACTACTACGAAATAGCAAGCTTTATAAACGTCAAAATAAGATTGGAAACGAAATGAAGGTAGCAAGTGTAACTTACAAATTCCCATGCGATGCAATAAGAGAAAATATGGCTAGAAATGGAATTATGGAGGAACAACATACAGATGCCCAAAGAAACTAAGATGAAACTATAGAAATAACTGAAGAAAGAAATTTTAAGTACAAGAAGGTTAAGGGAACAAGGCGGTTCCAATGAAGGATAATCAGATTTATATTAGCAACAGATATAAAGATGAAGACAACAGAACCTAAAGGTTGAAGCCTGTAAGTAATTTAAAGTTAGCAATAAGGAAATAGACAGTTAAGCAGTCAAACTAAGAGAATAAATGCCAAGCATAAACTGATCAAGTAGAACTGGAAATGTATTGGGATGATCATTTTTACTAGCAACAAGGATTATCTTTGTATATTTTGTTCCAGAGTTATGGTAGGACGAGAAGAAACCTAACAACATGAGACATAATCACCCTTCAACATGGAAAGGCGTTGGATAAGAAAGAAACTAAGGATACACTCAGTAAGACCATAAAAAGAGTTATACTATAGAATGAGTGGTAATCCAAAGTCTTAAAGAAGTACTAAGCCCTTAAAGAAAAGAAAGAAATAAGTAAAAACAATCAAAAGTGTCAGATAAAAAGAAGTAATCCACCTAGATACCAGTTCAAGAAAAACAAGAATTCTGACATTAAGAAATGAAGTTACATCTTGTTAGGATGTCATCAAGAGGAAGAATAAGAGATGAATAATTTTTAAGGATAATAAATTTGAGAAGGAATACATCTCTGTATAGATAGTGCGTAGATTATATGAACTATATTTCTATATGAGAATGAATGGTTCAAAAGAGAACTTCAAAGAATTTAGCTTTCATCTATATGTAACCAAATAAGGTATATCAAGACATGAAATTCCCAAAGGTTGTAGTACCAAGCTCAGAATTAGAAAGGATTCGAGGACGAATCCTATTTAAAGTGGGGAGAATTTGTAACGATTGGGAATCTCAACTACTGTTACATTATGGGACGAGTGTCATATAATACGAATTATGTTTGGACATATATACCCTCATGAAATTACTTTGGGGAACAGTCGGTAAAATCTTCGAGATTCCGATACGAGATGATACAATGTTCCAACAAGGACAGCTTATGGTATTTGGGCCATAAATTTCTCATACGAACTCCGATTTTTATGAATTTTATATCATCGGAAATCTGAGATCAATACCTATGACTTCTGCGTTGAATATGTTCCCAAATTCGAAGCAAAAATAGGTCAAAATATAGATCAAAAATCGTTAATTCGGAATTAGCGAACCCGAGCCCGGGAGTGTTTGCGGGCCCACTCGTATTTTGAATCAAGTGGGGCCCACTTGTCACATCAAGTCACATCACTTGTCTTTCACCTCACTTTATGGTTGATGGAAGTTGATGGGATTTGATGGTTGAGTGCCAAACACACAAGTGTTAAATTGAATGACAAATACCAAAATTTGGTATATCATTTAAGTTGATTTTTGAAATCAAACCAACACATCTTCCTCTCCCTCTCTCTCTCAACTCACGGCCTAGGGCCAATTTTCTCTCAAATTGCTTCTCAAAACCGAGAGCAAGAAGAAGAAAGATGGAAGATTTGTGGCAAATCTTTCCAATGCTAGCACATGAAGAGTCATCCAAGGTGATAGGGAAACAAACCCTTGAGCATGGAATCACAACACAAAGCTTGGAGCTTGGAGATTGATGAGTGATAATTCTATCACTATTTCCTATTTATTTAACCTAATATTTTGTATAGTTTCTTGAGTTTTGCGAATATTTTGATGTGTTTTGTGTTATTTTGTAGATAAATAAAGTTTCAGGACATTCTAGAGGTGATTTGGACCAAAACAGTGAAAATTAGAAAAATGGCATTTTGGTAATTTGGGCGCATCGCGACGCGCAAGGCCTTGGCGTCGCGACGCTTAACATGCACCAGAGCTGCTAACGTGCGTCGGGTCAACGGGTCAGAATTTGAGAAGTTTGACTTTGCTAACGTGCGTCGTGCCACGTGTCACCATCACAGAGGATTCACTAACATGCGTCGGGACACGTGTCACAAGTCTATGGTGCCGACACTCCGCATGACACGTGTCATCTTCTCATTGGACCGAATCATCGGTGAATCATATTCTGCCACGTGTCATCTTCTTATTGAACCGAATCTACCGCGTGCCACGTGTCGAATTCTTATTGGGCCGACGAAATCCGCATCATCAGTTAAAGTCAAAACGCGTGGACCAGTCAACTGTTCGAACGTCGTGACGCCCAATCCCTTGGCGTCGCGACGCCCGTGGCCTACCGATGTCTATAAATTGAGCTCGAGATTTCAGTTTCAATTGCACCATTCTCTCTCATTTCTTTGATGTAAATAGGGAGTCTTCTTCCTAGTTTCTTTTAATTTCAGTTTTGTAATTAAATTTTAATTACTTTTTGTAATAATAGTAATTTACTTTCTTTATTTTTACAGTGTTTACTATTCAACCATGAGGAGGTAACTTCCCTCTGCTAGGGTGAAAGGTAATTCTTTTACTATTGCTATTTAGATTAATCTCCCTTTAAAATAATATATTCACTATTTAAAATTTGACTTAAAAAAGATACCGCCATATTGGTCGGTTGGTAATTCATTTTAACTGGTTTAAACCTGACTAATCAAGGATACCGCCTATATGGCTGGTTGGCAATTAAATTTTCTTACCGCCTATATGGCAGGTTCATGGACAAATCATACCACATTTATGGCTGGTCGGACTTAATTTGAATTAATCAGGTTACCGCCTATATGGCTGGTTGGTACTGTTATCATAAGTTTATATATTATTTTATGGGAGATATCTAAAATAGTAAATAGTAAAATTAATTCCTTTTTACCTTAGCATTTTATTTTATTGTAATTTACTTTTCAGTATTTACTTTACCGCATTTACTATTTCACATTTTTACTTTATGGCTTTTACTTTTAAGTTTTTACTAGCCCTAGCTATGTGTCATAACTAAGTTAGTTATCTAGGGTTGTGATGAATTTCAATATCACCGGTTTATAAGGGTTAGATTATAGTTTGGGTAATATAAAGATTTATTTATTGAGTCTTAATATTAATGCTTTTTATTAACTAACCATTAATAAAATTGATTAGGTAAACTTAAAATGAACTAGACATAGGGATTTTAGGTTTGAGACCTTAGACTCAATAACCCATGATCTTCCTTGAGGATAGATAACCCTTTAATAGATTTCCTTACAGGATAGGAATATACCTGTCAGACGGGGGTAGCCATAATTGGAATTTGATAATAATGAATCCAGGTAATTTGGTTGACATAGACATGTGGTTCAATTGGGTTATACTGGGTATTTTTAATTTACCATTGGAAGAGGCTTTTACATAATTTAGTGTTCCAGGTTAATAAATCAATATTTTACCCAACTATAAGATAACCACTTCATCTTTAAATAATATTGGAAAGATTTAAAACCCTAGATAGTTTTTAATATTGAATTTTCTTAAACCTACTTTCAAGCAATTTTATTTACTTGTTTTTAAATTCAAAATCTTCACCATTTCAAATCAATCAAACAACCTGTTAGATACTAGTAATCATTTGACCTCATAAAATTAATAGCTTAGGTATTAAGTCCTCGTGGGTTCGATACATTTTATACTACTTGAACGATACGTGCGCTTTTATTATACGCGTGTGTAAGCACCGGTCAAGTTTTTGGCGCCGTTGCCGGGGACTTATTTATCTTTCACTATTAGTTTAGAGGTTAGATACCTTTACTTGAATCTAATTTTCTTTTTACTTATTGTTTTTGTTTTCTTGTGTTTCAGGTTCTCAGAAACTTCATGAGACGAACTAGAAGATTTGAACTTTGATCGCTTGACCCGGAAATTGAAAGAACCATCAGACAGTTGAGAAGGGAACGGCGAGAAGGGCAAGAAGCTTTAGTCAACATGGAACCTGAACCTTTGAACGTTGCACCACCAATTCCCATTCGAGACAGAACCATTCCGGTGGTTGACAGACTCATTTCTTGTATTGTACTTCCTCCCTTACTTGCAAATGTGGGTGACATCAAGACATGCATTCAGATGATTCAGCAGTCAGTTCAGTTTGGGGGGAATGCAACTAAAAATCCTAATGCCCACATCAGCAACTTCCTGGAAGTTTGCGGCACTTTCAATTACAACCGAGAAGCTGAAGAAGCAATGAGACTGCGTGTTTTCCCATACTCTTTGAAGGACAAAGCTAAAGCTTGGCTACATTCACTACCAGCAGGTTCCATCACAACTTGGAACACTTTAGCCACCAAATTTCATGCAAAGTACTTTCCACCAGCCAGAACTGGAAAACTGAGGAATGACATCACATCCTTTGTACAACAAGACTCCGAAACTCTCTACGAAGCTTGGGAAAGGTACAAAGATTTGCTCTGGAAATGTCCTCACCATGAGATTCCAAAATGGCTTCAAGTCCAAACTTTCTATAATGGACTTTCTGGAATAATGAGAACCACAATCGATGCTGCTGCTGGAGGATCTTTAATGGCAAAATGAGAAGATCAAGCCTGGGACCTAATCGAAGAAATGGACAACAATAATTCCTTGTGGCCACAGAAAGGAGCATAATCCAAAGAATTGCAGGAATTTATGAAAGAGGAGCCAATACAACAGTCAATACCAAGCTGGATCAGATATGCAAATTTATGGAGACTCTTACCACTGGATCCACAAGTTCACCATATGGAGGAGCACCAGAGTCGAACCAACTTGAAGAGACGGTGAATTTTGCCAACAATTTCAACAGACAGGGGAACAATCCATATTCCAACACCTACAACCCAGGGTGGAGGAATCATTCCAATTTTTCATGGAGCAACAATTCAGGGCAACAAAACTATCCACCACCTGGATTCCAGCAACAAAACAAAGGCCATGAGCAGGCAAATGAACCAGGAATAGCAGAAGTGTTGACTTAGTTAAAAAGGTATGATGCTATGTTTTAGAGCCAATCTGCTTCCATCAAAGCACTGGAGAATCAAATCGGACAACTGGCCAATGCTCAGAGTTACAGACCGCCAGGAAATCTTCCCAGCAACACAGAACCAAATCCAAGGAACATAGGGAAGGAGCAGTGTCATGTCATCATGTTAAAAAGCGGTACTGAAATCAACAAAGATGTTGGAGCCAAAACAACTGTTGAGGAAGTTCCAAAAGAAACAGGGCAACAGACGGAGGAAAAAGAAGCAAAGGAAAACGAACAGATCATTCCACCTTCGCTTTTTCCTCAACGACTTCAGAAAAACAAACTGGACAAGCAGTTTGCTCGTTTCCTGTAGGTATTCAAAAAGCTGCACATCAACATTCCATTTGCAGAAGCCTTGGAAAAAATGCCCAGCTATGTAAAATTCATGAAAGACATTCTTTCACAAAAACGGAGATTGGGAGATTACGAGACAGTAGCATTGACAGAAGAATGCAGTGCCATCATTCAGAGGAAACTTCCCCCGAAGTTGAAAGATCCCGGCAGTTTCACCATTCCTTGCATCATAGGAGAACATAACTTTGGTAGGGCTTTATGTGATTTAGGTGCAAGTGTTAACTTGATGCTTTTTTCTATTTTCAGGAAACTGCAGATTGGAGAAATAATGCCCACTCCAGTCTCTTTACAACTTGCTGATAGAACACTCGTATTTCCAAGAGGCGTAGTTGAGAATGTGCTGGTCAAGGTTGACAAATTCATTTTCCCAGCAGATTTTATTGTCCTTGATATGGAGGAAGACGCAGACGTGCCAATCATCCTCGGGAGACCATTTTTGGCTACGGGTTGAACCATTATTGATGTACAAAAAAGAGAATTAATCATGAGGGTACAAGACCAAGAAGTAACATTCAATGTTTTCAAGGCCATGAATTTCCCAGATGATGAAAAGAATGAGGAATGTTTTAGACTTGATGTGATACACAGTACCATTCAGAACTCCAATGCAATGCAAAGTTCTACTAACAAACTTAAAACATGTCAATTGCCTGTGGAGCCTGAAGATAAAGCATCTTTTGCACTAAAAAGGCCAATTCTTGCACTACAAGCAACAGAAGAGAAAAAGTTCCACCAACTCAACGAATTGGAGGAATTTCACAATCAGCCTTTTGAGGATGCCAAATTGTACAAAGAAAAGGCCAAGAAGAGACATGATGATAAGTTAGTGCTCATACAACTGGAACCAGGGCAGAAGGTACTGTTAAACAAATCAAGGGTGAAAATTTTCCCATGGAAGCCAAAATCACAGTGGTCAGGTCCATTTGTGATCACCAAGTTTTACCAGATAGAGCCATTGAGATACATGATCCTGACTCCAACAAAACTTTCAAGGTTAAAAACAAGCGTGTTAAGCACTACTGGGGAGAATAGTTGGAGCGAGAAAAAGAAAGTGTCACACTTTTAGATCCAGCTTAACGTTTGAGAAGTCAAGTCTAGCTGACGAATTTAAACTTAGCGCTCGCAGGGAGGCAACCCATGCAATTTTTGTATATACTGTGATTTGGTGTGATTTAATTTTGTGTGTTTAGTTTTTACAGATTAAGACATTTCAAGATGGAAGAAGCTCTCGCAAATCTTCACAAGCAATTCCTTCTCTCCCTCAAAAATCTCTGATGAAAGTTTACAAAGCTCGCTTGGAACGGATGAGACTACTAATAATCCATGATGTTCCTAATGACATTCGTTGGGAAATTGAAGCACGGGTCCGATTGGCAGGTGAGTCTTCTGACTCTTTTATTTCACATCTGCCTGGTTTTGGAAGAAGCACCTATGCAAAGAAACGTAGAGCTAAGCAAATGGGTGTTTGTTACAAATATGCACACTAGAATTGCAATACCCGTTGTCGTTCTTTAGGAATTGTATCTGATAACCGCGAAGATAAGATTAAATTCATTAGGGATAGCTTGAGTAAGGAGTCTGTAGATAATATATCTCCAACTCTTGAGACGCATCCCAGTGGATATGTACACATAGCCATTCGCAAATTACATACACAATTTCAAAAAGAGAGACAACAGTTAAGGCTTGGGAATCTGACTCAAAAAGACCATGTTTGCCAATTTATAAGAAAATTGGATGGGAAGCTTGTCCCTGACGCATAGACGTCAATGAAGCCGCTACTTTTCTTGTACATATTATATCTCTTTGTCTTTTACTAATAATTGTGATTTGTTTTGTTGTTTTCTTTTATTTTCTCCGACAGGATCCAGAACTTTTTGACTATCACGATTTATTTTACTGTTTAACTAATAATTGTCATTTGGCAGTACTAGTGTTATATTTTACTCACCCTTTTTCAGGTATTATAAATTCAACTCATCATTGCACTTTTGAAGACATCCAGAGTAAAACATGGAAGCCACTTCAAGAAGACGAATTGAAAACATCTATGTGTTTTGCTGTAGTAGTGTTGGTGTTAAGCCACAATACGTAGAAGCAGCACATGAATTGGGTCGAGTCTTAGCTGCATGGAATATGCACTTAATATATGGCGGAGGCAATCTTGGACTTATGGGGATCTTTTCAAAAGCTGTACAGGAAGGAGGCAGTCATGTTTTGGGAATCATCCCAAAACCCTTGGCAGAAGCAAATCTTATTGAACCATCAAACGGAGAGGAACTGATCGTGCCAGGTATGTCTGAACGACTGGTAGAAATGATTAATCGTGCTGATGCTTTTATTGCTTTGCCAGGTGGCTTGGGTACATTGGAGGAAATTTTTATTGTGCTATCTTGGGCGAACCTGAACATACACCAGAAACCAATTGGGCTGTACAACGTTGATGGATTTTATGATTTTCTTTGTGTGTTTCTTGATGATGCCCGGAGAAATGGGTTCGTGTCAAAACCTTTAAAAGAACTCATTTTTACTGCCAGAACTGCTCTGGATCTAATTGACCAACTCTTAGCATATGAACCACAAGTTGACCCTATCATTTCAAAGATAAATTGGTCCGAGGACGATGTGGTAAGAGGCGTCGGATTAATCTAGATCTTAACCTTTAATTTCCTGTAGAATTTCAGCTAACCAGGTATTATTTTCTAAACTCTTCTTCTACTGTTTAAAGACATTGGGGACAATGTCTCATTTAGGTTTGGGGGAAGGAATTAGTTGATCAGTACCTTGTTTTTAGTTTGTGTGTTGCTTTTATTTTTAGTTCAAAATTTTTCTAAAAATACAAAAAAAAAATTGAAAATTTTTCAAAAATTACAAAAATATTTTGCATTTTTGTGTTTTTATTTTGACTAAAAGGGTGAAATTGGTGAGAGATAGCTGAGTAAGGAGTTCCCCTCCTGATACGTATCTCAAACCCATTTTCGAAACAAGTTAATTTTTGTTTATTTCCTTTTAAATTATTTAATTTGTAAATTCTCCTTAACACTGACTAAAATGGATCATCATATGCTCAGTTGGCAGGTATTATCAATATGCATAGTAACATACGGACATAAGCTAAAATTGAAAAGTTTGTAATATTCAGTGCTCTAGTTTAATTGGAGGAAGCGTCTCAAAAAGTGATGGAGTAAAAAAAAAAATCTGAGATCCGAGTTATTAAGTCTGTAAGGGTGTTTTAAAACCTAGTGCCCTAAACCCAACTGGTTTGGGAGTCACTGGCCCAAAGCTCGTTACATGGATCGAAGATGCTGTAAAAATATATATATCTGAAGTTTGAGTAATTAAGTTCGTAGGGGTGTCTTAACACCTGGTGCCCTAAAGCCAACTGGTTTGGGAGCCACCGACCTAAAGCTCGCTACATAGATGGAAGGTATTGTATATAAAAAAATCAGAAAAATCGGAAAAAAATTACTCCATTGCTACAAAAAGGTGTGAATTCTGATAAAACTTTAGGACAAATATTACTCTCTTATCAACTGCACCTGTGACTATTGTGGGCAAAAATGAGTTGTTTAATATTTTGTTAGATGTGTATATGGAGAATGGTAAATATAATCGGAGAATTTACTTATTCAGTAATTTAGAAAGAAAGAAACAACTAGTAACTTGGAGTAGAAGTTTCACCTGATTAGTCACTAACTTCTTTATTCTCTTTTCTCTTGTCTTTTTGCTTTTGTGTTCATTAGTTTCACTACCTTTTTACTTTTGTAAAATATTTGTGGGTATCATTGATGTAAACCCTCACGAGACTACAACTCGTCCACTAGGGACACCTAGGGGTTTAAAAGCTTGTTGCATACGCTAAATGCAAACGAATGATCCCTATGAAAGTGGCTTAGTTAAATTTTATTTTAAATGTTATTTATGTAATTTTATTTTATGTTTTGCTCGAGGACTAGCAAAATCTTAGGTTTGGGGTTGTCATGAGTGATAAATCTATCGCTATTCCCCACTCATTTAACCTAATAATTTGTATAGTTTCTTGAGTTTTGTGAATAGTTTGATGTGTTTTGTGTTATTTTGTAGATAAATTAAGTTTCAGGACATTCTGGAGGTGATTTGGACCAAAACAGTGAAAATTAGAAAAAAAAGGCATTTTGGTAATTTGGGCGCGACGCGCAAGCCCTTGGCATCGCGACGCCTAACATGCACCAGAGCAACTAACGTGCGCCGGTCAACGGGTCAGAATTTGAGAAGTTTGACTTTGCTAACGTGCACCGTGCCACGTGTCACCATCACAGAGGATCCGCTAACATGCGCCGGGACACGTGTCACAAGCCTATGGTGCCGACACTCCGCGTGACACGTGTCATCTTCTCATTGGACCGAATCATCGGTGAATCATATTCTGCCACGTGTCATCTTTTCATTGAACCGAATCTACCGCGTGCCACGTGTCGAATTCTTATTGGGCCGACGAAATCCGCGTCAACAGTCAAAGTCAAAACGCGTGGACCAGTCAACTGTTCGAGCGTCGTGACGCCCAAACCCTTGGCGTCGCGACGCCCGTGGCCTACCGATGTCTATAAATTGAGCTCGAGATTTCCGTTTCAATTGTACCATTCTCTCTCATTTCTTTGATGTAAATAGGGAGTCTTCTCTCTAGTTTCTTTTAATTTCATTTTGTAATTAAATTTTAATTACTTTTGTAATAATAGTAATTTACTTTCTTTATTTTTACAGTGTTTACTATTCAACCATGAGGAGGTAACTTCCCTCTACTATGGTGAAAGGTAATTCTTTTACTATTGCTATTTAGATTAATCTCCCTTAAAATAATATATTCACTATTTAAAATTTGATTAAAAAGGATATCGCCATATTGGTCGGTTGGTAATTCATTTTAAACTGATTTAAACCTGACTAATCAAGGATACCGCCTATATGGTTGGTTGGCAATTAAATTTTCTTACCGCCTATATGGCAGGTTCATGGACAAATCATACCGCCTTTATGGCTGGTCGGACTTAATTTGAATTAATCAGATTACCGCCTATATGGCTGGTTGGTAATGTTATCATAAGTTTATATATTATTTTATGGGAGATATCTAAAATAGTAAATAGTAAAAGTAATTCCTTTTACCTTAGCATTTTATTTTATTGTAATTTATTTTTCAGTATTTACTTTACCGCATTTACTATTTCGCATTTTTACATTATGGATTTTACTTTTAAGGTTTTACTAGCCCTAGCTATGTGTCATAACTAAGTTAGTTATCTAGGGTTGTGATGAATTTCAATATCACCGGTTTATAAGGGTTAGATTATAGTTTGGGTATTATAAAGATTTATTTATTGAGTCTTAATTTTAATGTTTTTTATTAACTGGCCACTAATAAAATTGATTAGGTAAACTTAAAATGAACTAGACATATGGATTTTAGGTTTGAGACCTTAGACTCAATAACCCACGATCTTCCATGAAGTTAGATAACCCTTTAATAGATTTTCTTACAGGATATGAATATACCTGTCGGGCGGGGGTAGCCATAATTGGAATTTGATCTTAATGAATCTAGGTAATTTGGTTGACATAGACATGTGGTTCAATTGGGTTATACTGGGTATTTGTAATTGACCATCGGAAGAGGCTTTTACATAATTTAGTGTTCCAGGTTAATAAATCAATATTTTACCCAACTATAAGATAACCACTTCATCTTTAAATAATATTGGAAAGATTCACAACCCTAGATAGTTTTTAATATTGAATTTTCTTAAACCTACTTTCAAACAATTTTATTTACTTGTTTTTAAATTCAAAATCTTCACCATTTCAAATCAATCAAACAACCTGTTAGATACTAGTAATCATTTGACCTCATAAAATTAATAGCTTAGGTATTAAGTCATCGTGGGATCGATACATTTTATACTACTTGAACGATACGTGCACTTGCGTTATACGCGTGTGTAAGCACCGGTCAGAGATCCATCCATGAAGTTGATCGAAAATGATGGAGCACAAAGGAGCACCATTGCCGAGAGCTTCCAAGGAGGAGCCAAAAGTTTTGTGTTCGACGCATCGCAAATTCGATCATTGTAAGTATGATTCCGCCATACTTCTTTATTGTATTCACATGAGTTCTATGCTTAAATCGATCTTGGGACTAACCTAGAAACCCAACGATGGTATCTTGAGCAATTTT
>SKCR01034684.1:0-65606 GCA_019454045.1 Zanthoxylum bungeanum
AACTCCTAGATATATTTTTCCTCATTGACGGATATAAGAGGTTTTTAAATAAGAAACAACTAAGATGTGTGAGACGAAAGGCCATGATTATAGTATCAAATTTAGAAATAATAGCTCACGCAGATAATCGAGTTGAAGAATTTTGAGCTTAGATAGAGGTCCAGAAATGGGGTTTCTTTGATGCATGAAAACAGTTGTAGCATGCCGGTAGTGTAGAGTACTCAGGAGAAATTTCATGGAATGAGGACAAATAATTACCTCTCAGTCAAGAATTCAAGGGATTATTCACTAAAGCCCACGAACTTTGGTGCAGTATGTGCTAGTATGGCCAGAGGTATTATATATAAATCAGATGTTAAGGTAAGACGAAGAGTACGTACCCTTACAAGTCAAGTGGTAAACATTCAGCTTGGCGGAGATCTTAGTTATTAAATCTAATTGAATTCAGATAATACATAATAGCTTACAGCAGATTAAGAAATCACGTGGACTAATGAATATAGCCTCAATTATGACTTCCCCACATCATCCTTTGATATACTGACAGCGAATGGAAGACCATCAGAACATAGTGTGATAGAGTTGAAGAATCAGAGTTGGTTATGAGTATACAATCAGTTGGATTTGGTGGCCTAGGAAATTATGTGAATCCCGCGACTTATGATAAGTTATTCAGAATCAAGGAACCTCAAGCCTAGATGAATTTTGGTATTTCAATATTAAATGGGATTCGAGGACAAATCCTATTTAAGGGGGAAGAAAATATAACACCCCGATAATTCCGATGATCACTTTTTATAGGTGGAATAATACATGATATAAATCATGCTCAAGCATGCATTTGCTCATGAAATTTCTTTTTGGACATCTGATATATCCTTTGCAGTTCCGATACACAAAATTATTTTATATTCTACTCTAGATAGGTCATAGTACTTTAGCAATAAATTTTTCATATGATATCAGATTTTAGTGAATTTTATACTTTCAAAAAGCTAAGACCAAGACCTACAACTTCTGTGTTGAACATGTTCCAAAATCATATCATAAATAAGTCAAAATTATAGTTCAATTTAGGATGAATAGTAACCCATGATTTTAAATTAGAGTGAGTGATATGGCACAAATATAGACACTCCTCGTAACCCCAATATCTACCACTCACCATAAATATGATGTTGGACAATTATGACCCATAGCATCACTATTTGTACAGATCATGGTGTTGTTGTACAAATTAACTATGTAACAAAGGAAATTACTCTTTTATCATCTGTAATTAGATTACCAAGATATATAAATGATAAAAGGTCCTTATGATTAGTTCTGGATTAAGATGATATGAGACAGTATCAATCCACGAAGGTTTAATCATTAAATATCCCTAGTCGTAGTATTATCGAGATTGGACATCGATAATGCGGAATAGACTAGTATTACACTTGTGCACGTTGTGGGAGCATAACGGTACAGTTCTCATATATTTGGGTATTGGATACTCATGCAAGTGTAATAGGAGGTTGTGTTTACCAATGGTACAGAAACAGCTTCGCTCTGGATAGACCCCACAGAATTCCATTGGTAGTGTGACTATGTGTCTATGGAAGTCTGAATCAGGGTAGGTGTATTTGGTCTTAACCTGAGACTTGCACCACTAATACTTGCGACAATCAATATACTTTGGTTTTGGTCGTCCAGGGCTTTAACCGGTTCTATGTACGCCACTTCTGGGTATATTGAGAATCGTAGTGTATTGAGTGTGATGTCGAGATGGAAGTATCACTCCAGTCATAGTGGAGATGATGATCAAGTAGGATACAGAACTGGTGCTCTTATATGCTACAGCTATCGGGATATTATGACTAGGTCATGTTTATCCAATTATAGAGACTAGTTACCAGAGATCCGATATGTGCCTCGTACGGGGCAGACACAATTCCAGCCCCAGGCCTAGCACGTGATATCCGATACGGATCTTTATATGCAATACTACGTATACTACGCCTGATAAAGATTACATATTCCTTTAAGAATATTTCTGGAGAATTGGGTAGGCACGGTGCTTTGCTAGAAGCCAACCATGTCTTATAAATCGGTAAAAGCATAGTACTAGGTACGGACGTGTTCGGATAGTCCGACGAGCGGATTTACTGCCAACATATCTGGGGATCTCATGGGTCGCTTCCCGAAGATTCACAGATGACGTATGACTCGTACATAATTAATCTAGGATTATTTATTAAAGAGAGAAAATTAATATGTGATTAATTACAGAGATATTTTATCTGGGATAAAATATTATTTAAAGAGAGAGAACGATTAATTTGGAATTAATCGATAAAATAATATATTCGATATATTATACGAAATTAGATTTCGACGCGGAATTAAAATTAGATTTTAATTCGGACAAACGAGTTAATTCAGAATTAATTCGCTAGCGACGTGAATAGTAATTATGCTAGGCATAATTATTTAATTAAATTTGATTTAATTACGTCGCAACGGAAAATTCGTTAATTCGGAATTAGCGAACCCGTGCCCACGAGTGTTTGCGGGCCCACTCGCATTTCAAATTCAAGTGCCGCCCACAAGTCACATCAAGCATCACATCATTAGTCATTCAAGTGATGGATGTCTTGTCACTTTCAGTGATGTGATGTCTAGTCACTTTTGAGTGATGTGAGTGGTTGAGAGCTATTATTACTCTTTTCCCTCCAAATTGCTTTTGGAAAGCATATACCAAAAGTGCTTTGACTTGGTGAGATAATTTTGGTATTAGGTTTTGGAAACCAAACACACCACTTCTCTCCCTATCTCCCTCATTCGGCCATTAGAGCCATTTTCTTCTCTCATTTTGCCTTCAATGCCGAGAGCATGTAGAAGCAATAGAAATTTTGTGGCAAAATTTCAAGAGTGCTACTACACATTAGGAGCCATCCAAAGTGATAGGGAAACAAAACCTTGAGCATGGAATCATCATTTAGAAAGTTTGGAGCTTGGAGCACACAAATGGAGATGACCGAAGATCATGGAGCACAAAAACAAGGGCTTGGCCGAGAGCTTCAATGGTGAAGAAATTTTTTGTTGTTCCTCGCATCGGAAAAGCCGATCAATGTAAGTATGATTTCGCCATACTTCTTTGTTGTATTCACATGTTTAAATGCTTAAATCGATCTTGGGACTATAGTAGAAACCCAACAATGGTTTCAGAGCCATGATTTAAGCATGGAATTTGATTAGGGTTACAATTTGGGTAAAAATGATTTGAGCATGTTTTGATGAAATTGATTGTTGATGTATGCTTGAATGATGATAACGTGGTGTTATGCATGATCAATTTGATGAAAATTGGATTGGATCAATTTTTCTCCAAATCATTGGCTTGGCCGAATGGTGTGTGCCCTAAATGTCATGGTGATTTTTGTTTTTTGAATCATTGGATGAGTTTGAATGACTTGGGAATTGTTGATTTAGGATTTAATTGGATTAAAATCGAAATTGGACAATAAACCCTAATTGCCGTGACTTTGTGGCATTGAAATTGATATGATTTTTTGATTCAATTGTGTTGGACATGTGTTGATGATAATTAGCATGATTAATTATGTAAATTGGTGTTTTGGAAATATTAATTTGGTTAATTAATTATGGCTATACACTTTTCATTAATTTAATTGTGAAATTTGGAATTTTTTGATTTAAATTAATTGTGCTTATTTTGGAATTGGGCTTGTAAAGTTGTATTTGGGCTTAATGGGCTTGGTTGGGCAAGTTTGGTTTAGGCTAATTGGTTGGATCCAATTGGGCCCAAAACCATATCCATAAAGTCCAAATATAACTAAATGGACCTTTAATAATTTTAATTGGGCCTAATGGGCCTAAATTGGTTTCTTGGAAAATAATGGTGATTCCTTTAATGGGCTTTGGTGGTTTGGGTTTGATCCATATTGACCAAAGTCCATGCCTTAAGAAATTAATTGAAAGCCCATTGGACTTTAATTAAATTAACATTGGATGTTAATTGGGCTTTGAGAGTCGTAAAGATTAGATTTAGAATCTAAGTCGCAAAGGCTCATTAAAAAGTGTAATTATTTAATTTAGAATTAAATAAAGAATTAGATTAAATACAAATTAAATTGGATTTAATGTTGTAGTTTAATATAATTCGAGAATTCGTACTTTGAGTACTTATTTTTAAAACGAGTTTGACTCGCGCAAATCAAATCGTTGTTTGAACATTGGATGGTCATTAATTTACAGATTAATTAATTGGATTAGATTGATTGATAACATGCTTTGTGTGAATACATTGATGCGATGTATGAATAATGTATATCGGATAAATATTAGATGGGTGAGGGCAATTTTGGAAATTGCTGTAATAAATTTAGAATTTATTAATTGGACATGAGTGTCCAGCCTATTACCTCTTGACTCTTTGTATTTCTCTTCTCAACTATTCCCCTCAATGTAAATGAGGTTTCTTTAGAAGTGTTATGTAATTGGGTAGAAGTAATATTTGTGCTAGCGGGAGAGAGGAAATGGAGAGATTTGTTCTAGGAACAAAGTGTTTTAAATATCCATCCGCATATCATTATTATTTTATTTATACGCGCCTTATTATGTTTTAGAATGCATGTTTAAGGGTGTATGATGATGAGACCTAACAAAGATAATTAATTGGTTGCCAATTACGCGAAAAACCTTCAACATATATTAAGCATTTTTCCTTCCATTGAATGATTCATTATTAAGATCCAAGATTGGCACTAGTTTGTTGGCCAAAGTCAAGACCTTTGTCCATCGCGGATGTGTTTGAATCATGAAGGCTTTGTTCCATATCGCGTGTCTTGTCCAAGTTTTGATTTTTTGGTCAAAGTCAAGATCACTTCTTGTCCATCGACATCGATTACCAAGCTTTCCATGGTCAATGGGTTCCGCTTAACTCTGATCATTAAGTTTGTTGTGCCAAAGCCAAGGCTTAATTGATTCATAGGAAAAAGGTTAGGGAATATATTGGATAAATTGGCATATATAAGATATATGTTTCGGACTTGGATGTCCACCTACTGGATCTAGGAATTGGATGGGATCCAATTGATCTTAGAGATCTACCTAGTTAATTATCATATAATTTGTTGGCCAAAATCAAGATTGTGTGTTATTTAACGGGATCCTAGCCCACTAGGAAACAAGGTTTCCCGAGTACTCAACAGAGGGTTAGAGGCTCGCCGAAAAATAGTGGGAGGTAAGTATTAAATTTGCAAATTCGTTTAGATACTTGCTAATACGCGCTCATTTCAAATTTTTCGTCAATACGTAAATAAATATTAGTTGGACTAATATCGTTGTTTTAATTAAAACAGTTGGACTGTATTCAAACTACTTCATTTATACTTGATTATATAATTGGATTATAGTAATCAATATATTTGAATTTAAACAATTAAATTATAGTTGATTATATAGTTAGACTATAGTAATCATTATAATAAATAGTACCTAAAATCGTTGATTTGATAGTTAGACTATTAGAATCAAGATAAATGAAATATTAGCGTTTAGAACATAATCTTGGGAGAAAATGTTTTTTAAACGGCTTTAATTTTCAGATTGTGAATAAAATCTCAGGATAGTCTTGGGGACCGAGAAGTTACTTTATTTGATAGAGTGACGTCTCGAGCCTAAGCTCGGAGTTGAACAAATAGTAGAACATGATATTTGGAATATTCATGTGATGATAACTTTAGTGCTTGATCTGTTATGCTTGCCGCAAAGACTCCTTAATTTCTTAGTCAGAACTAAGGATTAGATCCTTATAGAATGATATTGAAATTGAAGGACCTTCATAGATCTATCCTTAGATCTTTGAAGTACAAATTGCATTAGAAAACTCTTGGAGAGTTAATGGCTATACTCAAGGAGACAAAGCCAAAGTTTACAATAAGGCAAGAAGCGCAAGGCGCATCTTACTTCGACATCCTTGAAGGCCAAGGCTTGGCCAAAGGCTTATTGGGTGTGGAAAAAAGGCAAAGGAAAAATCATTATAATCTTCTGGGAAGACATAGGACATATCCCAAAATGTCTGCCTAAACTGTGGCAAACGGGGTCACTAGAAGTGTGACTGCCGTATGGACAAGGCAGATATGAAATAATTGAAGACGGGCAAGGCTCCGGCTTCAAGTATGTTTGTCATAAACATGTTCGCTACTAGTATTAAAATTGGATTTTAGATACTGAGTATGGTACATAAATATGTACTGGTGTGCAGTATCTGCTGATTAGCAGGACACTGACTTCAGTTGAGATTTATCTGCGAAATGAAAACAGGACGAGAGTCGCTGTTTTAACCATAGAGACCTAAGTTTATGAACTACCCTTCGGGTGTGTACTTAAATTAGGAAACTGTTAGAATATAACTAGTTTGACTAGAAACATTATCTCTATATCAGAGTATAACTCGTTGCGGGTATACCTTTATATTCTATAACACTAAAGTGTTTTATTTTATAAAGATGATATTGAGATAAACACATTAGATGTGAATAACATTATTTATATTTTAAATATAAATGAATCTCAAATGTATAACATGACAAACAAATAGTTCAAACTGATTTGATCAGATGAGACTTATTTGTGGCATTGTTGTATAAGACACATTAAACAAGACTCGTACATCCACACTTTTGAATAGTGGATACTAGGATGGATTTGATCTTATTCAAATAATGTCTACGAATCTAGTTTATTAGGCAAAGTGCCTAAAACACATTTTACTTGGTAAAAGTGCAAGTGCCACCTATCTGTTAGCCCTCGTTTATAGTGATGTAAGTAGGCCCATATCTAACTAGGCTAGATGTGGATATGAATACTTCGAAACCTTTACGGATGTGGCATCGTGTTATGGTTATATGTTTCTTTTGAAACATGAATCAGAAACTTTTGATAAGATCAAAGAGTTTCGACAAGAAGTAGAGAGACAGATCGGCTAAAGTATAAAACATCATGATTAGACCATGATGGAAAATACTTAAGCAATATGTTTCTCAAATATATGAAAGAGCATAGTATTCTTTCATGATGGACTCTTCACGGAACACCTCAATTAAACGGTGTGTCTGAACTGAGAAATCGAACCTTGTTGGACATAGTAAGGTTAATCAATAGTCGCCCTGAGCTACCATTTCCTTAAAGGGATACACATAAACAGTGCAAAACTTATTTTGAATAAGGTTCCATAAAAATCTGTTTGACAGACTTCATATTAGATATGAACAGGAAAGAAACTAGGTTTTCTCATTCCTGTAGATTTGGGAATGTTGGGCATACGTTTGGATGATACCAAACTAGAACCCAAATCGGATAAGTGCCTAAGTTGTGGGTTATCCTAGGGAAACCAAAGTATAATATTTATACAACTCACAAGAGAATAATGTAATTGTTGCTCGCCATGCGGTATTCCTAAGAGGAATACCTATATGCAGTGGTAAGTGGGAGGAAAGTAAAACTCGATGAAAATCGGAGTAATACTATTCAAGGCACTGATTCCTTAATGGAACACAGATAGTTCATCAAGGATGAAACTGTACCAATAATCTTCGAATACACAAGAACCGCGGTAGTCGGAGAGAGTCAGAAAACAACCTGGGAGGTATGGGTTTCTGATCTCACCTCATAAAGATGTCAATCTTATTGAGGAATATGAACTGACTACGTATGAGGAAGCGATACAAGGTATCGACTCCCTATCATTGCAAAGTGCCATGAAGTCCAAAATGGATTCCATGTATACCAACCAAGTTTGGACACTGGTTGATGTACCGAAAGGCAATGTGCCTATTGGTACTATATAAGTCTTCAAGGAAGATATACATGGATGGCAACATACCAACGTACTAAGCTAGGCTTGTAGCGAAAATGTATCGTTATCAACATTGTGTCGATTACGATGAAACCTTTTACTCGTTGCCATGGTTAAATCCATTTGGATAATGTTTGCTAATGCTGCATGTTTCATTTAGGAAAAATTGCAGCTGAACGTCAAAATTGCTTTCCTTAATGGAAACCTTTTGGAGGATGTTTACAACATCCTGACGGTTTTATCGTACCAAAACAAGCAAACAAGGTTTGCAGGTTATTCGATCCATTTATGAATTGAAGCCAGCATTGCGTTTTTGGAACTATCGTTTTGATGTAATCATAATGGTATATGATTTAATTCAAAACGAAATGATTCTTGTGTATATAAGGAGGTTAGTGGGAGCGCACTGACAGTGATTGTCCTAAAAATGATGATATGTCATTTCTTGGAAATGATATTCCCATAATAAAATCGGTGAAAGCTTGGCTTTCATGAAAAATTCTCCGTGGAATTCTTGGGAGAGACAACCTTTATTCTAGGAATAAAGATCTACTGGGATAGATCTAAAAGTTGTTGGCACTCTTTGAGAACTCGTACATTGAAATAAATGTACGCGACCTGGTGTCTCATATGTTTTGAGCATATGGAGTCACAATCAGGCCAATCCAAGTGATAGTCACTGGATTAATGTTAAGAACATCCTTTAGTATCTTAGATGAACTAAGGATGCTTTCTTATACTATGGAGAATGAGAACTTGAAGTGACTGGGTTCACTGCTGCAAGTTTCCTAACCGATAAAAATGACTATAAGTCGTAATAAAATGTACTATAAAGTTTAAATAACGGAACAGTGAGCTGGAAATCTTCCAAGCGAGATACTGTTGCTGAATAAACAACAAAAGTGGAATATTGCTGCAGCTGAGGCAGTAATAGAAGCCTTTTGGATCTATAATAATCCTAATTAGATTAGGAGTAGTTCTGTTAGCAGCTGAGCTAGGCTACAGTACAGGCTAAAGAATTAATGGTCTCATCAATGATCCATATATATACTTAAAATATTCATCTTATTCGTTCGGATCATACATCGTGGCGATGTGATGATCGAATAAATTGCATCAGATGATAACACCGTAAATCCGCTGACGAAAGCCTTTCTTCAGCAGAAGTTTGAACGAACCGTACATAGTTCGAGTGTAGGACACTTGAGTGATTGGCTATAGGCCAAGTGGGAGATTTTTGGACAATTATGACCCATAGCATCACTATTTGTACAGATCATGGTGTTGTTGTAAAAATTAACTATGTGACAAAGGAAATTGCTCTTTAATCATTTGTAATTATATTACCAAGATATATAAATGATAAAAGGTCCTTTTGATTAGTTCCGGATTGAGATGATATGAGACAGTATCAATCCATGAAGGTTTAATCATTAAATATCCCTAGTCGTAGTATTATCGAGATTGGACATCGATAATGCGGAATAGACTAGTATTACACTTGTGCGCGTTGTGGGAGCATAACGGTATAGTTCTCATATATTTGGGTATTGGATACTCATGCAAGTTTAATATGAGGTTGTGTTTACCGATGGTACGGAAACAGCTTCGCTCTGGATAGACCCCACGGAATTCCATTGGTAGTATGACTATGTCTCTATGGAAGTCTGAATCATGGTAGGTGTATTTGGTCTTAACCTGAGACTTGCACCGCTAATACTTGCAACAATCAATATACTTTGGTTTTGGTCATTCAGGGCTTTAACCGGTTCTGTGTATGCCTCTTCTGGGTATATTGAGAATTGTAGTGTATTGGGTATGATGTCGAGATGGAAGTATCACTCCAGTCATAGTGGAGATGATGATCACGTAGGATACGGAACTGGTGCTCTTATATGCTGCAGCTATCGGGATATTATGACTAGGTCATATTTATCCGATTATAGAGACTAGTTACCAGAGATCTGATATGTGCTTCGTACGGGGCAGACACAATTCTAGCCCCAGGCCTAGCACGTGACATCCGATACTGGATCGCAATACACAATACTACGTATAATACGCCTGATAAAGATTACATATTCCTTTAAGAATATTTCTGGAGAATTGGGTAGGCACGGTGCTTTGCTAGAAGCCAACCATGTCTTGTAAATCGGTAAAAGCGTAGTACTAGGTACGTACGTGTTCAGATAGTCCGACGACAGGATTTACTGCCAACATATCCGGGGATCTTATGGGTCGCTTCCCGAAGATTCACCGATGATGTATGACTCGCACATAATTAATCTATGATTAATTATTAGAGAGAGAAAATTAATCTGGGATTAATTACGGAGATATTTTATATGTGATAAAATATTATTTAAAGAGAGAGAACGATTAATTTGGAATTAATCGATAAAATAATATATTCGATATATTATACAAAATTAGATTTCGACGCGGAATTAAAATTAAATTTTAATTAGGGCAAACGAATTAATTTAGAATTAATTCGCTAGCGACATGAATAGTAATTATGCTAGGCATAATTATTTAATTAAATTTGATTTAATTACGTCACAATAGAAAATTCGTTAATTCGGAATTAGCGAACCTGTCCCCGGGAGTGTTTGCGGGCCCACTCGCATTTCGAATTAAAGTGAGGCCCACAAGTCACATCAAACGTCACATCATTAGTCATTCAAATGATGGATGTCTTGTCACTTTGAGTGATGTGATGTCTAGTCACTTTTGAGTGATGTGAGTGGTTGAGAGCTAATATTACTCTTTTCCCTCCAAATTGCTTTTGGAAAGCATATACCAAAAGTGCTTTGACTTTGGTGAGATAATTTTGGTATTAGGTTTTGGAAACCAAACACACCACTTCTCTCCATCTCTCCCTCATTCGGCCATTAGAGCCATTTTCTTCTCTCTTTTTGCCTTCAATGCCGAGAGCATGTAGAAGCAATAGAAATTTTATGGCAAAATTTCAAGAGTGCTAGCACACATTAGGAGTCATCCAAAGGTGATAGGGAAACAAACCCTTGAGCATGGAATCACCATTTACAAAGCTTGGAGCTTGATGCACACAAATGGAGATGACCGAAAATCATGGAGCACAAAAACAATGGCTTGGCCGAGAGCTTCAATGGCTAAGAAATTTTTGTTGTTCCTCGCATCGCAAAAGCCGATCAATGTAAGTATGATTCCACCATACTTCTTTGTTGTATTCACATGTTTAAATGCTTAAATCGATCTTGGCACTATAGTAGAAACCCAACATATGACACTATTCATTCATCACTCTCCTAAAATACATAGAAAAACATGAGCCAAAGATTGAAGAAGGCTCTTCAATCTTCTTCATTCTCATGGACATTTTTGATGAAATGGTGATGAGTTCTCAAGCTTTCTCTTGGTCAAGTAAGTTTTTTTTTCTTTTTTTTTCTTTCTTCTTCTTACTTTAAGAAATAAGCATTCATTTTCACTTGTATTCTTGCACTTGGAACACTACGAATTGGGGTTTTTTTGTTTGAAAATATTGAGCAAAATTTAAACATCAATACATGTTTATGATGTTGTTTAAAGTGGATTATGCTTAAGTTTTGGTTGAAATAATATCAGGGTGTAAAAAATAGGCATGAAGGCTGAATTTCTTAGCATGTGGGGGTTGTTTTTTTTTTGATGATAAATTATTGTGGTTCATGCACTAGAAGATGTTATAACCGGAATTTAATTTTTTTGAGTTGATAATTCAAAGATTGTAAAATTAAAGCCCTTGGCCAATTGTGTATGGATGTGTTATAGGATTATACTTTGTGATTTGATGATACTAGATAATGGTTGTGTTTGGGTTGATGATATGAAATGATTTTATGTCAAGTTGAGTTGAAATTTGGATGATGGTGTTAGGGATTGTTTTGGGCATTGTCATTGAAGAGTTGATATTTGGCCCCGATATCAGGCTAGCGTCGCGACGCCAATGGGCTAGTGTCACGATGTGAAACAAGAAAATTCTCTCTGCCTCAGGTCTGTTCGTGTGGGAGTCGTGACGCTCAACACTTGGCATCACGACGCTAAACATGGAGATACTCTCAGCCTCAACTCTATTCGTGTGGGCGTTGCGACGCTTAACACCTGGCGTCGAGAAGCATAACTATTTTCTCAGGATCAGTTTTAGTCATTTCAATTTCATCCTAGGATGTTAGAGGGAACCCTAAAGGTTTTGTATCAACATGTATACATGCATTATGTCATGTCACAAGCATAATACGTCATGTAGTGATAATAGCTTAATTGAATTAAGAAGCTTAGTCTAGTTCCGAAGCATATTTCGCAACTTATATTCTAATTAAGTTTATTAATAATAGATTATCGACAGGAATTGCGATTTTCATCGACGATGTGAAGTAGTGCTAGTCAGATTCCAAATCTGTGAGTGGATATTTTCTTTTCAAGTTGATAGTTAATCGCAAAAGGGCGTTAGCTGAGTTCATTTCCAGTTATATTTGTATGAGAATGTTTTAAGAAGTTTTGACTTTGAAAGTATGATTTTTATGATTTTTGGAGGCATGAGGGAAAAACCTACCTCAGATGTAACTTGAAATTGACGGATCCAGTAACATGTGCACATGTAGTTTCAGGGATAGGGGGACGGCAATACGTAACACCCCTAGATCCTAGTTTAGGGTCAGGATGACAGCATTGATTAGCGCTGATGTCTTTAGTTCAGTGACTTGGGGGACGGTGATACGTAATGTCCTAAGACACTAGTTAGGCGTGTGGGGGGACGACAATACGTAACGTGCCCATCCGTTAGTGGTTTTCACATTAGATTTTCATAACTACAATTTTATGAAAGAGTTTTAGAAAGAATTAGTTTTATGAGAAATCTCGGAGTTATAGAAAGAAAGAAGTTTATAGAAAAGTTTTACATGAAGAGATTTGTTTTAAGACAAGAAAAGTGTTTTTAGAATGATTGGATTTCTTGATATGTTTTCGATTTCAGAACTATGAATTTATCATAAAGCATTTAGCTCCCATTTTAAACTTTCCACTCACTAGGTCGTTCAAACGATCTAACCCCCACTCTCCAGTGTTTCAATTTTGCAAGTCTACTCTGAGGATGAGCTCGAAAGGATGGATACTAATTATAGTCACTAGGGAATTTGGGTCCACTAGGTCATGCACAGAGATTCAGCACAATAAGTGTCAAAGAAAAGTTGCATGTCAGACAGTAGTATTGTATAAGTCATTGTAATATGTTAAAAGTGTCCACTAACAAAGTTATAATGTGAAATATTATTGAGTACATAATTATGAGTATTAAAATACATTCTACATTGTTGAGTTAGGCAATAGCCCCTATGCATGGGTTGTATTTAAGATAGGATTAGTAGTGATGATCATAGTCAGAACGTCAGAGGCTCAATGGGATAGGTCAGCCTATCACCTGCCGGTAATATCTCTGAGAGGGGGATGTTACATTAGGTCACTCCAGTAAATTTTTAGATGTAACGTGATCCAATACCGTCATTATTATGAGGGTATACTTATGAAGATCATTAGTGCACTTTGATAAGTATACATCTGACGTCTTAATCTATTACTGTTATTATTGTGACGATAAGAAATGGTTCAGGACCCAATAAGGAGTCACATAGATGTGATTGACCGTTAAGGTCTACCTAATAAGTTTATGAAGGTCAAGACCGTCAATAGTGTGAGGTTGGAGTAAGTATCATGAGATCCATTTCCCGCTATGAAATTTTGATAGTCAAATTTATATTTTTCATTATGGGAGTTTACGAAATTATGTAAAGTAGTGATAGGGCAAAAATTCCTTAATAGTATTAGTGTTATTATATTAAAATGAAAAAAATATTGCTAGTGTTTAATTGTTGTCTTGTAGATGGCTGTCGCAAAACCATTAGCGCGACTTTTGGATTCTAATAAACTGAAAGGAGTCTTGAACTACTTAGAGAATGAGATGAACATCCGCCTTGACTTGGAGTCAGAATGATTGAGGACATTATGATAGATGAAAGGCTTGGCCAAAATTTTATTTTGTCTTCTTTACTTGATACATATGTTGGCTTTGTGATGCATTCGATGCAAGCCATATATCAAGAGCTTCACAACATGTTACACTCAGCGGAACATGATTGGAAGAAAGGGAATCTCACTTTGTATCTCCATGGTGGAGCAAGCTCTTCAAAGACTTCTAGGAAGTCTAAGAAGATTAAAATGAAAAATGAGAAATAAGAAAAAATATTCCAAGAAACAAATAGTAAGACCACATGTAGCTCGTGATGCATGTCTACACTGCAAGAAATCTGGACACTAGAAGAAGACTGTCCAGAGCTGAAAGGAAAAGCAAGAACCCCAGGTACGCTTTGTATTTTTCCTATTATTGACATCTCATTAGCCTTGATGTAAATAGTGGTTGGGTGTTAGACACCGGTATTCCTACTCATATGTGCAACTCTATGCAAGCCATGAGAATTAAAAAAGTCTACACAAATGGGAGATCCATCTTAGAGTTGGCAATGGCGAGACATTGGATGTCAAATCCATAGGATCAGTTGATCTCGATCTCTCTAATGAATGTAAATTTGATTTACATGACTGTTATTATATACCTTTTGTTATGAGACAGATAATATATTTACCGATATTGGATAAAGATGGATATAATATAAACATTAAAGATAATGATTTATGCTTATAGGATAAAAACAACTATTTGATATGTGAATGTTCTTTATCTAATGGTCACTATGTTTTGGAAATATATAGAGATGTCTTTAATGTAGAGGAAAATACAAGTGATAAACTGAATTAAATAATATTGAATTATGGCATATGAGATTGGGCCACATAGGTGTTAGACGTCTATCAAAATTGGTTAAGGATGGTTTGATTGAAGATCTTATCTTAGATCTTTATCCAATTTATGAGTCATGTATCCAAGGGAAAATGACAAGGGGCCCCATTTTTGGTGTTGGACACCGTGCTGAAGATTTATTGGAGCTAATACAAAGTGATGCGTGTGGTCTATTAAATCATGTCGCCCATGATGGTTCATCATACTTCATGAATTTTATGGATGATAAGTCAAGATATGAATATGTCTTTTTGATGAGTCATACATCAAAAAGATTTGATAAATTCAAAATATTCTGAAATGAAGTAGGAAAACAAACCGAAAAATTCATCAAGTGCCTTCGATCAGATCGAGGTGGTGATTTCATGAGCGACGAATACAGAAGTTATTTAAGAGAGAATTGGATTCTCACCCAATATAGCCCACTAGGAACTCCTCAACACAATGGTATGTATGAGCGAAGAAATAGTACTTTATTGGATATGGTACAATCCATGATGAGTTATATAGATCTTCCATATTACCTTTGAAGTTACACTTTACTTACTTCTGCCATATACTTAACAGAGTTCCATCGAAAGCTCTTTCTACTACCACATATCAGATATAATACGATAGAAATTCAAGTCTTACAAATTTAAAGATTTGGGATTGTCCTGCATACGTTAGAGTTACGCAGCGGGATAAAATAGCACCTATAGGGTATAAATATAGGTTCGTTGGATATCTTAACAATTTGGTGGGATATCAATATGATTCTGGGGCAACGAAATATATTTGTTTTTCGTTTTGCCACTTTTCTTGAAAATGAATTTTCGAGAGAAAGTGGAAATTGTAGACAAATTGAACTCGATGAGTTTGATCCAAACATTAAGGAACCTGAGATGGAACCAAAGGTCCAATTAGGTGAATGATCTACAACACAGGTTCTACGTAAGTCGAATAGAATATCAAGGCCTCCTGAGAGATTATTTTTAACATATGATGTGAGCCTTGATGTTCTCATCTTGGAGGAAACAGATCCGACTACATATAAACAGGCGATATTGGATATCAATTTGGGAAAATGGCAGGAAACCATGAAGTGTGGGATGGATTCTATGCATGACAATCAATTTCGGGACATGGTTGAACTTTCTGAAGGAGTTAAACTTATTGGTTGTAAATGGGTTTATAAAACGAAGCGAGGGCCCGATGGAAATGTGGAAACCTTAAAGGCCAGACTGGTAGCGAAAGGTTACACTCAACATCCTAGGATTGACTATGAGGAAACTTTTCACCATTAGCCATGCTAAAATCCATTAGGATTCATTTAGCCATTGTTGCATATCACGATTATGAGATATGGCAGATGGATATGAAAACCGCTTTCCTAAATGGATTCCTTAAGGAAGATATCTATATGGAACAACAAGAGGGTTTCGTATCCAGTGAGACTTCAAACTTGGTTTGTAAGCTCCAGAGGTCTATTTATGGACTTAAACAGGCACCCCGAAGGTGAAATCTTTATTTTGATGAGATAATTAGATTATCTGGATTCATCAAGAACGGGGAAGAACTGTGTGTTTTTATAAGAAAGTTAGTGGGAGCATGATAGTATTAGATGTATTATATGTAGATGACATCATTATCATTGTGAATGATATATGATTGATGAAAAGTATGAAAGCTTACCTTTGTAAGAACTTCTCCATGAAAGACATGGGTGAAACTTCCTATATACTGGGTATAAGGCTCTACCGGGTTAGAGTTATGAAGCTTATAGGTTTGTCGAAGTCTATGTATATAGATAAAATATTAGAAATTTATAGTTTTACCAAATACAAGGCGGTAAATGTACCTTTCCGATACGACATATATCTTTCGAAAAAATGACACCTCGGACTGAGGAATAAAGAGTTAGAATGTCTAACTTGTCATATGCTTCTTGTATTGGAAGCATTATGTATGTTCTGCTATGTACAAGAGCTTACATCGGTTTCGGTGTCAATCTGATCCGAATAATGATCATTAGACAGCCGTGAAACATATCCTGAAATATCTTAAGAGTGCTAAGGATAAGTTTCTCATATATTGAGAAGATGAGAGACAAGTTAAGGGTTATACAGACTCCAACTTCTAGGGAGATCCAAATGATAGAAATTCTACATCTTGATATAAATTTACCCTTAATAGTGGTGTGGTTAGTTGGCGATGTTCAAAGCAAGGCTCAACAGCTGATTCCACCGCTAAGACGGAATTTATACCGGCTTCAGAAATCGCTAAAGAATCTGTTTTGATTAAAAACTTTATCACACAACTTGGCATTGTGCCTAGTATTACAGATTCGATCCCATTGTACTGTGATAATAGCGAAGCCAATGCATAGGCTAAGGAGCTGAGAGCGCATTCCAAGTCTAAACAAGTATAAAGGAAATATCGTGTGATTAGATAGATTATTGAACAAAAAGACATAGTGGTCTTGATGGTTTGATGACAAGAAAATATAACAGACCCGCTTACTAAGGCCTTAATACCTATGTTATTTGATAAACATATGTAGGAGATGGGACTACGGTATCATCCGGATTAGCACTAAGCAAGTGGGAGTTTGTGCTTGGAGCGTCAATCCGAATAATGTATTGTACATTATATTTTATTATTTATTAATAAAATAACTACATTTTCATTTCAAACCTTATTAATGGTAATCTCATTGTGCATATTAGATTTATATATAAATATGCTAAGAATGACATCGATCTCAGAATAGTCATTTAGTAATATTGGAGACTAGGCGGTCCGACATTGGGATAGTATTACTATTATAAATTATTCTTAAAGAAAATATTTCTAGTATTGGTTTTGGAATACGGTCGAATTCCTATAACCTAGAAGACTAGCACATGTCGTATATTGGAATTGGAGTTCCAATGGTTTAACTCGATATACCATGAGCTTTGGAAGCTCATATAGATGTGTAGGTATTCGTTGGAGCAAATACTGAAAAACTCACAAGTGATTCCTAATAGTTGGAAGTACACACCACCGTCAATAGGAATCTCCTCGAGTCGAGTAACATATGTGATCCTTTGACTATATGACAACATTGATTTTGTGTGAGATCATCCACACTTAGATGCCATGTATGTCAGAAACCTTTCATGGTATGGCCTTATATGTTCACCTGGTCCAATGAACTCGTTAATCAAGTGTGTATCAATATAGGATATGTCTTCCCGTATGTGTACCATAAGAGGTTTAGGTATCCATGTGAGTAAGTCACGATTCTTAAGACTTTGATGCCGAAGCCGATCACCTAGGGTGGATCGCATATATCAGAAATGGTTTCTGATTAGTTGTTAAGAATCGTGGACATGTCGACATGAGATGTACGTCTCGGAAACTTGACAATGTAATGTATGTTTCGTAACCACAACTCGGATAGCCTACGACGGAGAAATTGTTAAACATATGTGATGACCTCGACTTGTATAGTTCAGAAAGGTCGTTCGTGTTCTTCGCGAATTTGGAGGTGGTCGAATTGCGTACATATAAGCTATGCTTATATGACAAATGTGTCTAGACTTAGAAAGTCTCACGATATAAAGTGTACTCGTTGAGCACTTGGGTAGCCGATAATATTTGATATTATAAACTAAAATAATTAAGTATTATTGGATAACATTAATTATTTACTTTCACCCAATTGAATTAAGTGGATTAATCCAAAATTACACAAAGGCTTTGTTGTAAATTCATAAATATCTCTACCATTGGAGGATATTTTGGTAATTATAAATATGCATTTATAAGTATATTTGTCTTGATTTAATTGGATTAAATCAAAGTGTTAGACAATAAACTAATCCACTTATTAAACTATGTCTTGATTTAATTGGATTAATCAAAGTGGTATACAAAGGTGATTAGTCACACCTAATTATATATATTTGGACAAATTGGATTAAGCCTACAAAGAAGTTGATCAAAACTTTTATTAATTAAAAATTACCTAAGTTTTTCTATAAAAGGCAAACTTGAGCAAGTTTTTAATCAAGCTTGAGAAAGCTATAACAAGCAAAAGTTAGAGAAATTAGCCTAAGTAAAAAAATTTGTTAGAGAAGCTTTGGAATTTCTCTACAACAACAAGGAGAAGAAGATTGTATTTTGAAATCAAGCTTACCGGGTAAGTTTGATCATCTCCAAAAGCTATGTTTTCATTAGTGAATTATCATTAGTGAGACATATAGTATTGAATTATGTATTGGATATATAATAACATAGCTTGATGTTGAAATTAGGCTAATTAATTGTGTACGGATGCTTTGGATGTATAAACACAATTTGCTTATGATTGGGTCAAAATATTTATGTTGGACATAAATTTTAAATTAGAGATTGGAACTCTTTATGAAAACTTGAAGTTATGGCTACCATTCTAGAATCATGTGACCATATTTGAGTGACCTAAAATTATTCATGAGTCATTTCATTGTGGGATTCTAATTTAGTTTGTGTTTTGAATTCAAAATTTACGCAAGTGTGTATTTAGAATAAATTTATATTTTTGTAAAAATATTTGATATTTTAAAAAACTTGATTTTTGTTTTATAATATGTGTTGATGTTGGTTTTAATATTAAAAATTAAATTTGGGTGTTTGAAAGTGTTTAGCGTAGATTAGAAACAAATAGAGTAAATACCGTATTTGCATTAGCTCTGTGGAAATTTTCCAGAGAGCTGATGCTTTGAAAGCATCGGTTAATAAAAAAAAATGAATGGTAACGAGCGAGTTGCGCACTAAAACTTGTTTTCTTCTGTTTTTGGGTTTCCGAACTCCGATTCAGTCTCAGTTTTTTCCTATACACTCGTAATGGAATATAGTATTCTATTAATTTTTTTTAAAATTATACCAATGATAGATATCTACGGGTTTGACCCACTTCCGCTGTGCATGACACCTATCCGATTCTAGGGGTCCCACAATCGTCCCAATAAAATTATATTTGATGTCCAACCCTAAAAAAACGGTGAACTAAAACTAAAAAAAAAAAATTGTATAAAAATAATATTAGAATTCAAATGGATAAAATAGGGATATAAATAGGGATATAAATATAATGAAATTTAACTTATGACTAATTATGAAAGTCATTAGAAGCTTGTAAAGTAATGATGGTGAAAATAACTTTATAATAATTCTCTATTTCTTTTTCTTTTTTTGGGTTCATTGAACCGAAAGCAAGACCATACATATTAATTTTATCTTTAACAAAAGTTAGAAAGAAAGGTTCGGCTGCCATTTATGGTTAATTTTATCTGTTGTGCTTTTTCAACATCAAGACCTGGTGCTACTTCCATTACTTAGGATAGAGTACTGAAAAAAATAATAAAAACAAAAACATGAAAAAACAAAAACAAGAAAAAACAAAAATTAAATTAAATTAAAACGTAACACTAAAGTAAACGAGAAAGTCAATTAAACAAGAATTAAGATTAAAGTTAGTCTCCAAAGTGTGCTTAAGTTTTATCTTCAAAAAAAAGTTTTATGTGTACTCGCAAGTATGAACAAGTATTGGATCCATGTGACATGGCTTATAGTGAGAGCAATTTGAACATTGACAACCCCCATGATCCTTGGGAAAATTTGAAGCACCCAACACGATAAGCCATGTCAGCAGTCTGGAAAATGACAATAGTGAGGGTGAAAATTATGATGATAGAGAGGAATATACCAAAAAATAAATGAGTGATTTTGTGATAATGAGAAAGTTAAAGTTGGTGTTAGTGGGGATAATGTTGTTGCTTGTGTGGCCTACACCAATGTATAGAATCGGATCTTATATTATACAAAAGTAACGGAGTCGGTTTCGAGGGATGGATAGTTTAGACTGCAACCTACATTTCTTATTTATAAGAAAAAATTTATGAGAAAATTTATAACATAAAATCCTAAATTTTTCAGATATTATCATTAAAAAAAAAATTTGACCTAATTTAAAATCACTTTTTCAGGAATCCGTCTAGAGCCACCCAATTCACAGATAAGTGAATCACTTGCTCAGCCAAAGCAGCACACTCCATGTATGTTATATATGGATTGCTACCTTCCCTGCAGTCACAGTGGGGTCTTTTCAAGTATTTATCCAGCACCAATCTAAAACTAGCTTTCATAGAGATGAACCTTTTGGTGATGGAAATACCCTCCATCAACAATCTCATCGAAGCATAGGAAAATGAGATCGAGGCTTTCTTCCTACACTGCATCAGGGCGACTCCCGATATAAATTGGCGAACCATTCATCTATGGTCCCCAAAATATTTTTTATTATAACTCTCAAAAAAATTTAATAGACAATGACCATAATTTTTTATATTATAATATTATGCTACGGTTAAGGGTCTCAAAATGTAAAATTTACTTTAGGTCCCGAGAATACCAAGATCGACCTAGTGTGGTATCACCAAATAATATACATAATATGTGTAATTGTATTAAATATAACTATCATTTTAATAGTTTTTTTAATATTTTAATACATATGACAATATATTATTAAGTTATTACATGAGTGGTGTGTGGTATCACCATTACATTATAAAACTTTTTACAATTAAAAAAGAAAAAAGAAAAAAGAAAAAACTAGGTAGTAGAATCAGAAATATAATACCTGAGAAGGGTGACTGCATCAAATCAGCCTTGAAGAACTAGAGGGTCTTTTGGTCTCAGAGAAAAATGACTTCATCTCCATGAGCGTTTTTGTCAGTTTACTATTACTAAATCTTTTTCATTTTATCAGTAGTCATGTTTGTGATTGGAAATTGGAATTAACCTTAAGAAAGAAAAAAAAAAAGAAATCCATTTGCAAGTTAATAGAAATTCACTCACTCCGTGTAAATATAAAGAAATCCATTAACAATTCAATAGAAATTCACTCACTCCGTGTGAACCTCCTATATTTTAAGAGAGGTTTGTTAACGGCTGATTTTGGTCTCATGAGCAATAAGGGTTTTTTTTTTTTTTTCACTCCCGAGATAATCCTCCTCCAACTGTGAATTTATTTTGTTTATGGGAAACCAAAAGCAAATTTGACAAAAGATAAGTAAATTCACCAATCAACAAAGAGATTTAACGTGGTTCGGCGGATCAGATCCAACCTACATCCACGGGAACAGAACAGACGATGTTTTATTACCGAAATATGTTTCTCTTGATCTGTTTTGTGTTTACAAGTCTAATTCTCTCTTTTTCTCTTCTCAACTCTCTCTTACAAGCACGCTTTCCCCTCCTATTTATAATAGCCAAGAAACAGTTTTCCTTTTCCCACAAGAATTCTTAGTCGAAACTACCTTCACTTCCTTTATCCTATTAGGACACTGACTTATCAATTTTTCCCCACGAAAGTAGGATAACTTATATTCTTATCCGTAAAAATAAGATGTCTTATCTTCTGGAGCATATCTCGCCATATTCTCGGTCTTCATGAGGTCGGTCACAATGGTCTTTTGAACTGAGAATGCTGCTATCGATCTGATAATGCCCGACCATCCGGTCTGGAGTGGTCGGTTACCGATCATAAAGTGCTCGGCCCCTTACTGTTGGCTTTCAGTGGTCGGGTCGACATTAATGATCTTGACCAAGAAGGGAATTACCTTTTTACCTCTGCCGTACTGCTTAAATATCATAGGGCCTGAAAATACCACCAACATATGTCCCCTAGTTCTCGGTTCCAACGAGTATACAAGTTGGTGCCGGGAACTATATAAGAAGAATAGTACTCCTGATGGAGTGACGACTGACTTTTGTGAGGAGAAGTTTTATTGGCCTGTCACCACCACGTCCTCGGTACAACTAAGATGCTCGGTCTGACTTCTTTTCCTGCCAAAACAAAATCTTTTCACCGCCCTTCTGGAGACTCTCTCGAGACACGCAACCGTCACATCCATTTAAATGCCTATCAAATCATCTCTAGGGTTTACTCTGAGCTTGACACTTGTCAAACATCAGCCGGCTTCCCGCCAAAAGCAAACAAGATCAGCCGTTCACAGCCGAAACCGATATACGCCCAATCTTAGTCGTTCATTCAACTCTGACAAATTGCCTCTGAAGCCGACACATGGCGCACATCTGGGGCTCTTTCATGATCTAACGGCCACAAATGCTCTGACGTGACTACAAGAAGATGAAGCGATCACATTGCGTCCATTAGGAAAAATTTTATCAACCGCAAAAACTCTCATCTCTTCAACTGCGACCCGTCCGTTTAGTGCGACCAAAGCTTTCAAAGCACTCTTCCAGCTTTCAAAAAGGAATCAAGTAAGTCTCTTGAACGACCTCCTTGGTTTATGCTTGCTGTTTGCTTTTTCTTTTCTCTTTCTTCTTTTTGTATGTGTGTGGAGCATGTCTGGATTTTTTTGGGGTGATGGGTAGTAAATTAGGGACACTTCGGTTTATTCTGGGTTCTGTGTTTTGCTCGATGTTGCTAGGGAGAGATTTATGGCTTGATGGATGTTGTTAGGGCATTTAGAACCCACAGGCTTAGTTTTCCCGGAATCTCAGGGTAACTGTGAAACCCCCGGTCTGTTTTAGAAATTAGCTATAGACTGACCTCCCCCCTTTTTTATTTCTCGGATATCAGGGAGGATGTCTGACAACAGGTCTTCCTCAGCAAACCCTGCTAGATCTTCGACCCCCCTGCTGAGGAGCTCTCCTCGAGATCGGGGGCATCAAGCATAGAGGACCTCGACACTACCCCCACCCCTTCTGAAACTGAACAAGATACTTACGATCAAAGAATTCCTCGGAAGGACCCAGAGCCCGGTGATTTTGACTGCTCGGCTTTGGACATGGATCGGCCATCCAAAATAACTGAAGACGATCTAGCACTGCTCCGGCAGCGATATGATATTCCGATAGATATTGCCCTTGAAGTCCCTTGTCCGTTGGATCGTGCTAGTCAACCCAATGAGGGTTCGGTGGCTCTTCTCTCGGCTTTCTTTGAGTGTGGACTCCGGCTACCAATTCAACGTTATTTCGCCTGGATGCTGGCCGAGATGGAGATCGCAACTTGTCACCTAAGCTTGAATAGTTTGAGGATCTTGGCCGGCCTATGTGTGATATGGCATCGGGTGGGACTCGGTGAACCCTCTCTTGAAGAAGTGAAGAGGTTGTATCGGTTGAAGGCCAACCCAAGAACACACCATGGTTGGTACTACCTTTCTGCTTACGCCGATTCGTCAAACATTGTCGGAAAACTCTCCGACTCCAACAAACACTTCAAAGATTTATGGTTCTGGGCCACAGGAGATTGGGGACGGGTCCTGAGATTATATGAAGAGGAGGTTTCAGTCCCATATATCTTTAGAGTGGGAGGTTAGGAATCTAACCCTTAGTGTTCCTGCTCTTGATTTTATGATAGGATTATAACTCCTTTGACTCTTCCCAGCTTGCTGGAGGGACGCCCCCAAGGTCTCCCACCAGGTCCGGAAGCGGGTACACTAGGCTCGGCGGTACGCCAACCATTGGAAGAAGTTGGTTAATGATGAGGCCTTTGTCGAGTCGGGCCTCATTCGGACCGTTCCTCCGAAGGTCCTGGGGTGGATAGGTAGGCTTTGTTAACCTTCTAACCAATCCCCTTGTTTGCTTAGCATGATGACGACTTGAAATCATTCAGATTCTGGACTGACCACTTCTTTGTCCTTTGCCTTTTGCAGGAATGTCGAAGAGGCCAAAATACCTTGATCAATTGACCGGTGCAACAAAGAAAACCGGCCATGTTGGAGGCGAACCCTCTCGGAAACGGCCAACAACTGTCGAGGCCAAAAAAGTGACTGAAAAGGCAGCCTTGTCACCTACCCAAAGCTTATCTCCCCCTTCCAGGGCATCGCCAACATTCTCTACCCGTCCTGCCAGCCCGTCAAAACCTACCAGAAAAATGAGGTGTTTGTTCGGGGCAGAGGAAGCCGAGCTGACTTGGGAGATGGAGGAGGAACATGTCCTGAGTAAAAGGCAGCCAGTTCGGAAGGAGAAGAAAATGCCGGAGGGTTCTTCCAAAAAACGAAAAGGCGCCGTGATTCTTGGCGTGGAAGACCTTGGTCGGGATATCAGGGAGGCCACTTGTCACCTGGTGCCGGTAATCAACGAACTGGCCGAGGTGGTCCCTCCTGAGAAGATTCCGAGATACCAAGATCTCTCTCCCGAGGATGTGGTTACGTTGTTGTGCTCCCAGATGGCCAAGGTAGCCACACTTCCCTTATTCCCATTATGAGTCCATGACTTTGTTTGATTTCTGATTTTCTATTTCTTCTCGGCAGGCGACCTATCTGGCTGCCAAGAACAAAGATATCCTCATGAGCCTTTTATCGGAGGGTGGCCAGGCCTAGAGGCTCCATAACCGACTTACTAAAGTGGAGGCCGAGCTGACCAGAAGAGAAGAAAACATAAAAAATCTGGAGCTAGCTGCAGTTGAGGCCCATATAACAAATAAAGCTCTCAAGGCTGCCTCCTCTCTAGAGAGGAAAAACGCTGAGGCTGCCAAGAAGGACTTGGAGGCTGCCTAGGCCGACAACAGGATCCTACAGGTGGAAGTGCGCAGCGTTGAATCCAAACTGAGGGCCAAAGATGAAGAACTGGTACGGGCCCGTGACGAGCTTAAGAATAAGGAAGCTGAGTTGGAGGCTGAGAGGGACACAATCAGACTTGAGGGGGTCGGGGACTGCGCCGAGATTATCCCGATGATATTACCCAACCTAAGGGCCTTCTCACCGAAGGAGTTTCAAAGATGGCTACCCCTTCTCTTGAAGAGGTGATGGATCCCGACCCCATTTCGGTCGCCCCGGTACCCCCAGCTCCTGAAGAGAACCGACCTGAGGTTCATGCTCCGGCCCCCGAAGTTGTAATTTTTGGGGCCTCCCAGGCCGTCAATGTGGAAGCCACTGTCCCTCCTCCGGAGGTCGAGCCAATCCATCTGCCGTCCGAGCCTGCCGAGGAAGAACCAATTGCTCATTCACGGGCCGATCTATAAGGGGTAACCCGAACGGGGCCTCGTGTAATCCTGAACTAACTTCATTTTCCCTGTAATAACTTTACACAATCATATTTATATATGTATTTTTATGTGTTTCTATTCCACTCCCTTTTTTTTCTCTCATATTTTGCTCCGATTGCTTTCCCGCAAACGATCACTCGAGGGCCGGCCATGAGGGGACAACCCGAGCTGAAAATAAGATCATGTAGTGGAACAAAACCCGACTCTGAGCTAGGAGAAACACTTTTCTTTGGGGGAATGTTACGTCCCCGGTCCGAAAAGGGTAGACTTGGTGGGACGTAACCCGACCCCGGGCTGAGAGAAACACTTTGCTCTGGGGGAATGCTACGTCCGCGGTCTGAAAAGATAGACTCAGTGGGACGTAACCTGACCCCGAGCTGAGAGAAACACTTTGCTCTGGGGGAATGCTACGTCCCCGGTCTGAAAAGATAGACTCGGTGGGATGTAACCCGACCCCGAGCTGGGAGAAATACTTGGCTCTGGGGGAATGCTACGTCCCCAGTCCGAAAAAGGTAGACTCAGTGGGACGTAACCCGACCCCGAGCTGAGAGAAGACATAATGGCCTCGGTGGAACGAATCCAGCCCCGAGCCGAATAACCAAGTGGCCTCGGCGGAACGAATCCAGCCCCGAGCCGACTAATCCTTGGGACTTATTCAGAAGGGGAGTGAATCAACCTTTGAAGCCCTATAGGATTTGGAGTGGGAATCCCCTTGCCAGACCAACAAAAAACAAAAAACAAAACTTTTTAGAAAATAAAATCAAAAAACGGGGGTGACTTAACACTTATCCCATAGCAACAGCACAGATGCCTCAAAACAGCGTCCTGTCCGAGGTCTCCAAAACACAATTCTGAATTTTTCAATTTAGAGTCCCGGCGAACCAGGATTCGGGTAAAAGAGCGTTTAGAATGGTAATGGCACATTCCTCTATACGTCAGGTCATTATGGAGCATGCGTTTTTTTCGAGGGCTCCTCCTTACAATGCTAGAGTAGGCATACTGTAGGCATTGCATTTTTACATGTGAAAACCCGATGCTGAGTCTCAGTTGGAGGCACTACCTTTTAAGTCGCGAAAGCCACGGGAAACGGACGTCGGAAGGGAGGAGTCAAGAATTGACTCATATTCGGGTTAAGTTCGCTGGTTTTGCTTCGGGTTACTTGTTGGTTGTCCATTTTAAAAATTATTCCCGGCCCAAAATACTCACAAATCACCTAACCTCGACCTAAAATCCCCGCGAGCCCCTTGGCCTTGACCTAAAATCCCCACAAGCCCACACACCTAGCCCACACAAACCAAACCCACCAACCAAAGGCCCACACGCCCCAACCAAGGCCCACACGCCCATTTACCTAATACACACCCAAATTAAATCAAATATTAAGTTAAATATTAATTAGATAATGTAATTAAATAAAATAATTAATTAAGTCATATACAAAATTAAATAAAACAAATAAAATCTAAATAATCACCTACCAAAATAATAAAAATACTTACACAAATTAAAGAAATTGCATGCCTAATAAAGATAAATCAAATATATTATATACCAAATTTAACAAATATCATGCCTAATTAAAATCAATCATAACAAATTAAATATTTTGTATTCCTAATCTAGCCAAGATTTGTCCCCCCTCAATCTAATCCTTTCCTTGTTGAATACCAAATCAAATCCTCATTTTAATGCCAAAATCCCTTCCTTGTGAGACAAGGAGTAGCCCTAACCTTTCTCTATATAAACAACCCCTAACCAAGACATGCACTCCCCTAGCTCATACACAAGACTTACACGAAAATCACAACACCAAGAGCCCTAGCCACTCACGGCAATAGCAAGAAAAAAAAAACAAATAATTCTCTTCATCTCCCCCACTCCACAACCGAAAACAGTAGCCCGTAAACCTCCACACATCACCGAAAATACACCTCCAAACAGCAGCCCCTTTCCACCGAAAATAGCAGCCCCTACACTTCCTAAAACACGCCTGAACAGTAGCCCAAATCACCCCCAAAACAGCAGCCAAATCCTCTTAAAACAGTCCCTAAAATCCTCAAAACAGTAACATAAAAACTGCATTTATAATCCTTAAAATAATCACACAAGATTGCATTAAAAACCCACAAAAAACACTCGAAACGGTCCGTGGAAACGTCAAAACAGTGACCTGAACAGTGAGCAGAAAATACAGAGGAAACAACAGCAAAACGGAGTCAAAACAGTAGCTTGAACAGCGAAACAGTGAGGTAAAATGCAAACCAGTGAACCAGAAAAGTTGTGGTGTGATAGCCCTTCCGACGGCCGTGAAACACGAGTTCGAAAGTTGACATAAAAGGTTAGACCTGAGGGTATTTTCCACATTCATTTTCTGTTTTATTTGTATTATTTATTGAGTATTGCTTGCATGATTGTTATGTTGAAATGCATGTTGTGGCCCTTGAGTAGATAAATATGCATGGATTATGAGATATTGTATGTTGTGGCTTTGGAATAAAACGAAAGATGTGTCAACTCTCGTGGTATATCGGATGGAAACCCGGACATAAATTTCATAGCCGATTCTGAATGGACGGTAGTATGATCTGTACTCGGGATACAACTCCACGTACCGCTTGAGTAAATGACACTTTCTTTTGTCTTATATTGCTTTGATTTATTTATTTTTCGTCATTTGAATTCTGCGTGTTACTTTTGTATGCATGATTCAATCGAACGCATGGGCTTAGTAAGTGCGATGAAAGGTCCCCTATTTGGAGGGGTTAAAATCCTTTACCATGATGTTTTACCGCGCCGGTTGATGTGTGTTCGGTTGAATGCAAGATACGTTCAATCGGGCATACTAAGTTTGATATTATTGTTTTTTTAATTCTTTGTATGCATGATTCAATCGAGCGCATGGGCTTAGTAAGTGCGATGAAAGATCCCATATTTGGATGGGTTAAAATCCTTTACCACGATGCTTTGCCGCGCCGGTTGGTGTGTGTTCGGTTGAATGCAAGATATGTTCAATCGGATATACTAAGTTTGATATAGTTATCTTTGTCTTTGTACGCATTGTAACGAAAGGCGCATGAGCTTATTGCAACTGTTGACGGTGGATTTTGGTCTCTGGGTAATATTGGAATATCACTCCCGAGGAAATCCTCCTCCAACTGTGAATTTGTTTGGTTATGGGGGACCAAAGCAAATTTAGCGGAAAACAAGAAAATACGCCAATCAGACAAGGTGTTTTAACGTGGTTCGGTGGATTTTGGGATCCGACCTACGTCCACGGGCAAGAACAGGATGGTGCTTTTTATTACTCAAATACACTCCTCGAGCCTCTTCCTTGCTTTTACAAATCAAAGCTCTATGATTCTAATCTCTCACTCTTGTGATGATTTTTAGATCTCTTTTACACATGCTCTCCCCTCCTATTTATAATAACAGAATTTAGACTCCTTCTCCTACAAGGCTTCCTAGTTGAGCCAATCTCCTTTTCTTACAAGGTTTCCTCATTTCCAACTACCTTTACTCCTTTTGTCCTATCAAGATACTGATTTCATCAATTTTCCTGTGATAGTAGGATAATTTTGTCTCATTATCCGAAGAATAGGGTGCTCTTCCTTCCTGAACACGCCTTGCTATCTGGTCGGTATGCATGAGGTCGGCCATGGCGATCCTTTTATGCCGAGAATGTCCTTGCCGACCTCTATAATGCTCGGTCAACTGAACCAAAGTGGTCGGTCCTTTCATAATGAGGTCGGTCTCTTCATGATGTGGTCGGTATTCTTCATGATGTCAACCAGGGAAAGAAATTTACCCTTTCGTCCTTGTCGTGCTGTCTTAAATGCCGTAGTGCCTGAAAACACCATCAACATCTGTCCCCTAGTTTTCGGTTCCAACGAGTATGCGAGTTGGTGCCGGGAACTATATGAAGAGGGTGTGCTGATTGTTCTTACTGGTAGTCGTCCCAGAATGCATAAAAGAATCTTCTTGCCGTTTCGTTCATCTTTCCTCGAGACGCACAATTATCATGTCTTCTTAAATGCCCATCAAATCAGCTTTTAGGGTTTCTTCTAACTTTCGACATTTGTCAAACATCCGCTGGGTTCCCGCTAAAACCGACGGTGATGTGCCTCCCAGTCATGACAATAAGAAAAACGAGGGTTTCACTGTTTCCATTTTTTCGGCAATCGTCTGCTTCTTTTCTTTGTGATCCACTTAACTCCGTGTTCTTGAAGCTCAAGCCGCGGTCTTCATCCTTCTTCGTTGTCGAGCACCTAAGGAACGAACACCACCTCACCGTATAACCTCCTGCTTTTTGAGAAGAACAAGTAAGTTTTCTGGGCGATCTTTTTTCTTTTTGATGTGCCGTGGTTCTATTTGTTTATTTTGCTTAGGGAGAGACTTGTGGTTTTGTTGGGTTTTACTTTAGGGCACTTCTTTAGAGACTCCAAATCTAGTTTTAGCACGGGCACCGTGGGTAGCTTCTCGTAGACTGATTCTCCCCCTTTCTCTGTTTTTCTGGGTGTCAGGGATGTCTGATAGTAATTCTTCCTCCGAAAGGCCTGTCAAAATTTCAACTCCCCCTGCTGAAGAGCTCTCCTCGGGCTCAGGGGCGCCTAGTGTAGAAGATCTCGATACTACCCCCACTCCTTCTGAGATTGAAAATGACTCCTACCATCAGAGAGTTCCTCGGAAGGACCCAGAGCCTGGAGAACTTGGGTCGTCGGCTTTCGATATGAACCGTCCTTCTAAGATAACCGAGGATGATCTGGCACTATTGCGGCAACGATACAGCATCCCAATAGACATTGCTCTTGAAGTTCCTGGCCCAATGGATCGTGCCAGTCAGCCTGACGAGGGCTCGGTGGCACTTCTTCCTATTTTCTTCGAGTGTGGGCTACGTTTGCTGATTCAACCTTATTTTGCTTGGATATTGGCCGAGATGGAGATCGCCCCCTGTCAGCTGAGTCTAAACAGTTGGAGGATTCTGGCCGGGTTGTACGTGGTTTGGCATCGGGCAGGACTTGGCGATCCTTCCTTTGAAGAGGTGAAGAGGCTATATCGGTTGAAAGCCAATCCTAGGTCGTACCATGGATGGTATTACCTTTCAGCTTATGACAGCTCGTCCAATGTCGTTAAGAAACTCCCTGATTCGAATAAGAACTTCAAAGATCTCTGGTTCTGGGCCACTGGGGATTGGGGGCGGACCTTGAGGTCGGATGAAGGGGAGACCTTAGTACCGGATATCTTCAGGGCGGGAGGTTAGGAGATTGTCCTTTAGCTTCTTTCTTTCCCCCCTTTTTTCTGTTTGGGTTCTTACATTCCTTCTCGTGTTCTTTTTTAGCCTGTTGGAGGGATGCTCCCAAAGTTTCCCGCCGGGTCCGGCGGCGAGTATATTGGGCTCGTCGGTATGCCGCCCACTGGAGGGAGCTGGTAAATGACGCGGCTTTTATTGAGTCTGGCCTTATTCGGGCTGTCCCCACGGATGCCTCGGGTCGGATAAGTAGATGTCTGTTGTTTGTTTTGTCTTCTTTGCTTGTTTATTTAGATGTCTCTCTTCCTTTTTCTTCTTCTGTTCATATGCTCTGGTCTTGATTTCTCTTTTTTGCTTTTGCTTCTCTTTTTTTTTGTAGGCATGTCGAAGAGGCCAAAGTTTCTTGAAAAGTTGGCCGGTACCGTGAAGAAGGCCGGCCATGCTGAAACTTCCCAGGCACGGACCGATCTCGCTGAGAATATATCTCCTGGACAAGTCCAAACAAGTGTTCGGGGGCTGTCCTCACCTTCTGGCGTGCAATCATCAGGATCTGCTCACCTTGCCAGTCCGCCGAAACCTCTTAGGAAGAGGAGGCGTCAGTTCGGGACCGAGGAGACCGAGTTGGCCCAGGAGGGAGAAGACGAGGGAGCTGCTCCAGTCAAGAGGAAGGACATTCGTAGGGGGAAGAAGTCCTCTGAAAGTTCCTCCAGGAAACGGAAGGGCCCTGTGGTCCTCGGGGTGGATGACTTGGGAGAAAGCATCCGGGAGGCTACCTCTCACTTAGTGCCGGCTTTTAATGAATTGGCCGAGGTGATTCCCCCGGGGGAGGTCTCGAGGTACGAGGATGTATCTCCCGTGGGTGTTGTGGCTGAGATGAGTTCTCAGATGGCGAAGGTATTTTTACTCCCCTTCTCGATTTTTTGGATCTTGGTTCTCTCTTTTCTTGTATTTGACTCATTCCTCCCTTTTTGTGTGCAGGCCAACTACCTTATGGCCAAGAACAAGGGTCTTCTTCTGACTCTGCTGTCCGAGGGCGGTCAGGCCCAGAGGCTTCAAAGTCGCCTTTCCGAAGTGGAGGCAAAGCTGGCTGACCGGGAGGAGGTGATCAAGAATCTCGAGGCGGCCGCTGTTGAGAATTTCAAAACGAACAAGGCTCTCAAAGCAGCTGCTGTGCTGGAAAGGAAACTTGCTGATAATGCCAGGGAGGACCTGAAGGTTGCCCAATCTGAGATTGGCGTTCTGAAGGGGAAGGTAGCAAGTGCTGAGGCCAAGTTGAAGAACAACGACGAGGAGGTTGCACGGGCCCGAGATAGTCTTGAGAGGAAGAAAACCGAGCTTGAGGAGAGGGAGATTGATCTCGAGGAGAGAGAGAGCGAGCTGGAAAAGAGAGAAGCTGATCTCGAGGCCGAGAAGGAGGCCATCTGTCTCGAGGGAGTTGGTGACTGTGCCGAGATGATACCGATGGTGCTGCCGAGCCTGAATATGGACCCTATCTACGCGGCCATCAGTTACTGTAAGGGGGACATTTCTGAGGAAGAGTTTCAAAAGTGGATCCCTCCCCCACCTGATGAGGTGATGGATCCCGGCCCCATCTCGGTCGTTCCGGCTCCTGAGGTTCCTCCTGAAGAAGGATCGGAGGTTCCTGCCGTGGACGAGGACTGCCTTGAGATCCCTCCTCCTGATGCTGAAGTCGCAGCTCCTCCTCCTAATGCCGAAGTCGCAGCTCCTCCTCCTGATGCCGAGCCACTCCTTCCGCCATTTGAGCCAACTGAGGAAGAAGTTCCTGCCCCTGCGCGGGATGAATGAGAAAGGGTAACCCTACCGGGGCCCTATGTACACTTTAACTTTTTCTTGTAATAATATTACAACTTGTATTTATATACATTTATTCATTTATGTCTGTTTATTTCTTTCTTCTTTTTCTTCTCCTTTTATGCTTCTTGCCATCATTGCAATTTTAAGGCCCATCAGGGGTCAGCACGAGTTAGAGGGGTCTGGATTGACCCTGTGAAGAGTGAGGTATTTGGACCCGGGGGAATGTTATGTCCCCGGTCCGGAGAGCTGACTTGGTGGGGCGTATCTCGACCCCGAGCTGAGCGAGATACTTGGGTTCTGGGGGAATGTTACCTCCCCAGACCGAAGCGGCTGACTCGGTGGGACGTAACCCGACCCCGGGCTGTTTGAATCACTTGGCCCTGGGGGAATGTTACGTCCCCAGTCCAAAGACAGACTCGGTGGGACATCGCCCGACCCCGAGCTGTTAGAATCACTTGGTCCTGGGGGAATGTTACGTCCCCAGTCCAAAGACAGACTCGGTGGGACATCGCCCGACCCCGAGCTGTTTGAATCACTTGGTCCTGGGGGAATGTTACGTCCCAAGTCCAAAGACAGACTCGGTGGGACATCGCCCGACCCCGAGCTGTTAGAATCACTTGGTCCTGGGGGAATGTTACGTCCCCAGTCCAAAGACAGACTCGGTGGGACATCGCCCGACCCCGAGCTGTTTGAATCACTTGGTCCTGGGGGAATATTATGTCCCCAGTCCAAAGACAGACTCGGTGGGACATCGCCCGACCCCGAGCTGTTAAAATCACTTGGTCCTGGGGGAATGTTACGTCCCCAGTCCAAAGACAGACTCAGTGAGACATCGCCCGACCCCGAGCTGTTTGAATCACTTGGTCCTGGGGGAATGTTACGTCCCCAGTCCAAAGACAGACTCGGTGGGACATCGCCCGACCCCGAGCTGTTTGTATCACTTGGCCCTGGGGGAATGTTACGTCCCCAGTCCAAAGACAGACTCGTGGGACATCGCCCGACCCCGAACTGTTTGAATCACTTGGCCCTGGGGGAATGTTACGTCCCCAGTCCGAAGACAGACTCGGTGGGACATCGCCCGACCCCGAGCTGTTTGAATCACTTGGCCCTGGGGGAATGTTACGTCCCCAGTCCAAAGACAGACTCGGTGGGACATCGCCCGACCCCGAGCTGTTAGAATCACTTGGTTCTGGGGGAATGTTACGTCCCCAGTCCAAAGACAGACTCGGTGGGACATCGCCCGACCCCGAGCTGTTTGAATCACTTGGTCCTGGGGGAATGTTACGTCCCCAGTCCAAAGACAGACTCGGTGGGACATCGCCCGACCCCGAGCTGTTAGAATCACTTGGTCCTGGGGGAATGTTACGTCACCAGTCCAAAGACAGACTCGGTGGGACATCGCCCGACCCCGAGCTGTTTGAATCACTTGGTCCTGGGGGAATGTTACGTCCCCAGTCCAAAGACAGACTCGGTGGGACATCGTCCGACCCCGAGCTGTTTGAATATCTTGGCCCTGGGGGAATGTTACGTCCCTAGTCCAAAGACAGACTCGGTGGGACATCACCCGACCCCGAGCTGCTTGAATCTCTTGGCCCTGGGGGAATGTTACGTCCCCAGTCCAAAGGCAGACTCGGTGGGACATCGCCCGACCCCGAGCTAAGTAAACAAGCGGCCTCAGCGGAACGAAATCCAGCCCCGATCCGTCGTTTTTCGAATTTAAAGGATTTCGTCAAAAAAGTAATTTTATTCATGTTTGGGGGTGGACCGCCCTTTTTACAACAGTTGTTCTGGGTCGTGTTGTTGTCCGGCTTCTGCAAAAAAGAAAATAGAAGAAAGGAAAGTTGATCTTCATGGGAAGTACTTTCTTAACATCTCGGCGTTCCATGGTTTCTTCAATCTCTTGCCGTCCAGACGCCCCAGGATGTAGGCCCCTGGTCTTACTATCTCAATGATCTTGTAAGGTCCTCCCACTTGGCACCTAACGAACCCTCTTCAGGTCGTCGGGTGTTCAGAGTCACTTTTCTTAGCACTAGATCACCTGGCAGGAAGGAGCGGGTCCGAACTCTCTTATTGTAGAATCGGGCCATTCTCTGTTGGTAGATGGCTGCTCTTACTACTGACTGCTCTCTTCTTTCTTCGATCAGGTCGAGGTGATTTTTGATAAGTTCTTCGTTCCGTTCGTTTTCAAAGTGACGGACCCGGTGGGTTGATATTCCGATCTCTGCCGGGATGACGGCCTCACATCCGTATGATAGGGAGAAGGGTGTCTCTCATGTTGAGTCCTTGAAGGTCGTTCGGTGTGCCACAGTACCTCTGGTAGCTCCTCGACCCATAGGCTTTTGCTTGATCCGAGCCGAGCTTTCAGGTTTGACTTGATGGTTTATTGGTGGCTTCAACCTGCCCGTTTGACTTGGGATGGGCCGGCGAGGCGAATTTCAAAGTTATCTGGAGGTCTTTACAAAGTTTCCTGAATCCCCTGCTGTCGAATTGCTTTCCGTTTCGGTGATGATTGCTTGGGGGATTCCGAACCGACAATTTATATTCTTTTCAGGAACCTGTGCCTTCTTTTCTGAGATGGTGCAAAGGCTCTGCCTCTACCCATTTGGTAAAGTAGTCTATGGCCACGATTGTATATTTTGCCTGACCTCGTCCTTTCGGCATCGGTCCTATGATGTCTAGCCCCCACTGTGCGAACGGCCAGGGGCTGGATATGGTGGTCAAGTTCTGCCGGCTGATGGTGGAGGTTGGCATTCTTTTGGCATCCCTCGCATTTCCGTGCTATCTTCAAGCCATCCTCGTGCATGGTTGGCAGTAGTAAAATCCTTGCCTCAAGGCTTTGAAGGCGATTGATCTTCCCCCGGCGTGGCTTCCGCAGATGCCTGTGTGAATCTCCCTGAGCATGGTAGTCTGCTTCTTCTGGTGCTAAGCATCTTAGGAGGGTACGGTGTATCCTCTCCGGTAGAGTACTCCCCCAATTAGGGAAAACTTGGTGCTCTTGAACTTCAGCTTCCTGGCCTCCTTTTTATCTTTTGGGGTTTCTCATGTTTCCAGGTACCTCCTGATCGTTGTCCATGAATCTTTGTCTTCTTCTTCTAGTACATCCACCTCGTCTCCCCTATGCTTCTTTCTTGGAGGTATATAAGAGGGATTACCCTGGGGTTTTCTGTCTTCATTGAAGAGGCAAGCCTGGCCAGGGAATCTGCTTCGCAGTTGTCTTCTCGTCCGACCTGTTCGAAGAGTACGTTTCTCACTTTCTCCACCCACTTCTTTACTTCGGCTAGTAGTAAGCTACCATGGCTGTTCTCTGGCTTGAAAATCCTTTCAGCTGCTGTATTGCTAGCTGAGAGTCACTCCTGATACTACATTGTGGACTCCTACTACCGTACAAGCCTTAGTCCGGCCAGTATCGCCTCGTACTCTGCTTCATTGTTTTTAGTTTTGAAGGCGAATTTGAGGGCGAGCAGTATTTCTTCTCCCTTCTCACTTTTTAGTGCTACCCCTGCTCCGTATCCGTGCGAGCTTGCGGACCCGTCTACAGACATTTCCCACCTGTCTTCTTCTACGGCTAAGACCTGCGGTTCTGTGAGTTCTGCTATGAAGTCTCTGCTAAGGCTGCCCTTTTATTGCTGTTCTTGGGAGGTAGGAGTTGAGCTCGCTTATTTCTACTGACCACTTCATCAGTCTCCCTGAGGCCTCCGGTTTCTGCAAGATTTGTCTAAGGGGAAAATCCGTGTATACTTTGATCGGATGGGCTTGAAAGTAGGGTCGTAACTTCCGAGCTGTGGTGACCAGGGATAGGGCGACGATTCGTGTATGGGGTATCGAGTTTCTGCGTCCAGCAGGGCTTTACTGACGTAGTAAACTGGTTTCTGGACGTGGTCGGTCTCTTGTACCAGTGCCGAGCTTACTGCGTGTTTTGAGACGGCCAGGTATAGATACAGCGTCTCCCCTGGGAGGGGTTTGGCTAAGAGATGGGGTTGTGCCAGGTATTGTTTTAGGTGCTGGAAGGCTCTTCACACTCAGGTGTCCAGTCGACCCTTTTTGAGCTTTTTTGATGACTTTGAAGAAAGGATGGCACTTGTCGGTTGCTCGTGAGATGAATCGGTTGAGTGCGGCGATTCTTCCTGTGAGGCTCTGTACTTCCTTAACTGTCCGGGGTGATTTCAGGTCTAGCACGGCTTGTATCTTTTGCGGGTTTGCTTCAATACCCCGTGAACTCACCATGTAGCCCATAAATTTTCCTGAGGCTACCCCGAATGCACACTTCTCTGGATTGAGTTTAAACTGTGTTTCCTCAAGAGTTCGAAAGTTTTCTTCAGGTCGGCCACATGGTCTCTTGGTTCTCCGGACATTGTTATCATGTCGTCGACATATACCAGCATGGTTGTGCCGATGAGCGGTTTGAAGATTTTGTTTACAGTCTCTGGAAAGTCGCCCCTGCATTCTTTAATCCGAAAGGCATTACTTTATAACAGTACAGCCCTTGGTCAGTGATAAAGGTGGTCTTCTCCTCGTCCGCAAGGGTGCATCTTGACTTGATTGTATCCCGAGAAAGCGTCCATGAAGCTTAGCAGCCCTTGGCAGGCTGTTGTTCTACCAGTTGGTCTATATTTGGGAGGGGAAAGCTGTCTTTTGGACATGCTTTGTTGAGGTCGGTGAAATCTACGCACATTCTCCACTTTCCGTTAGATTTTTTCATCCAATACTACGTTGGACACCCATTCTGGGTATTTTACTTCCTGGATGAAACCGGCTTTCAGCAATTTTTCCACCTCGGTTGCTATTGCTCCGCACCGCCTGGTTGAATATTCTCCTCTTCTGTTTTACTGGTTTTGTAACGGGTTCACTGCTAAGCGATGGCTTACGAATTTTGGGTCGATTCCGGGCATGTCATCGTGTTCCCATGCAAAAACGTCGGGGTACCCTTGTAGACATTCCAACAAGTCTTTTCTTAGGGCCTCGTCTAGACTTCCCCTATTTTTATGCTTTTCTTTGGCCCGAATAGCTTTATTTCTTCTAATTCTTCGGCTGCTCCAAGCCGTGCAGCTTTATCGGGCCGAGGAGCAGGGTCTTTCCTTGTGTTCTCGTCGTCCTCGTCTCTCTGTCTCTTCTTGGTGCCTCTTTCCACGCAAAGGGTCTCTCGTGAGTAAGTGGCAAAACAGCTGCGGGCTATCTTCTGGCTTCCGTATATGATCCCGATCCCTTCTTGCGTGGGGAACTTCAATTTTAAGTAATAACAGGACATTGCGGCCTTGGTTCTCATCATGAAGGGGCGGCCAACAATGACTTGATAACTGTTCATGCAGTCTACTACAGTGAAGTTTATCATGATTGTTCGGGTTTTGGGGGCGGTTCCGATAGTCACTGCTAGTTGAATCCTTCCCAGCGGGACGAACCGTTGATCCCCCGAAACGTACAGGGGGGTGATGTCTTTGGTCAGAGCTGTGCATTCTACCCCCAGGTTCTCCAAAGTTCTTTGGAAATTATGTCTACTGCGCTTCGGGGTCCACCAAGATTCTGTCCACTTCTGTGCCGCCGATTGTTGCTTTGATTATTAGTGCGTCATCATGGGGGAAACTTACCCCTGAGTGTCTTCATCGGTGAACATAATGGGTGTTGACGACGACTTCCTCGTGGGTTTGGGATTTTTTCTGTTTTCAGCACCTCTGTCCCCCGTGCTCGGCTGTAATTCTTTCTAGACCGGTTAGAGTCCCCGGCCAGTGTTGCCCCTCCTGCGATGACGTTCACCTCGATTCCTTGCCCTTTGTCTGGCGGCCATGATGATATTGTGGTCGATGTAATTGTTCAGGTACCCGTTCGGGCCAGGTCCTCCATTTGTTCTCGCAGGTCCTTGCATTCATCGGTTGTGTGCCCTTTTAGATTGTGGTGCAGGCAGTAGGATCTTTTGTTTTTTCTGTCTGGGGGAAACTCCTGAGGTCGGGCTCTATTAAGAGACCTTTCTCCCGTATCTCCATGATGATTTCTCCTGGCGGTTTGCTTAAGGGAATATATGCTTCCTCTCGGACCACGTGGTTTACTTGAGTTGTGAGCCCTTTTCTTTGATCCTTCTGTTCATTGGCTTGAATCTTTGGGTCTTGGATTGAACTTCCGGAGTTCTCTTTCCGGTCGCCGGTGGTCTTCCCTCCTAGTCACCCTTTCTCTGGGGTTGTCCCCCTCCGGGACACTTTTTCCTCGCTCTCTAGTAGGACGTATTTCCTGGCTATCTCCAGTGCGGTAGCGTAGTCTGGTATCTCATGGATCTCAGGTGGGTCCATAGTTTCCCGACTCTTAGGGCCCCCTTTCAGACTTTCCAGGGCTTCTTGGGATTCGTACCCTCCGACCTCGAGCACAGTGTTGTGATACTTTTCAATGAAGCTCTTCAGTGTTTCGTCGTCTCCTTGTTTCATGAGCCTTAGTTCTCCTATTGTTTTTTTTTAGGGCCTTGGTGCCGGCTCCTTGGAAATGCCGATAAACGACTTCTTAAGTGGGAGAAGCTCTGAATGCTCCTCGGGGCCAGACTTCTATACCATAAGATGGCAGGCCCCCCTAAAGTTAAGGGAAATACTTTGCATATGGCGTCGCCTGTTACCCCCTGTACTTCCATCAGGAGGACAAAGTTTTCAGTGTGGGATTTTGGGTCGGAGTGGCCTTTGTATGGTGTCATGGTCGGCATGTTAAATCGCTTCGGAAACTGTACTGCTTTATTTCTTCCCTAAGGGGAGACCCCTCTTCCTCGCCTTGGGTGTCTCCCGCCCCGATCTTGAGGCCTTCTCCCCATCTGGTCATCTCTTTTCTCAACCAAGACTTTATTTCACGGGTTGTACCCCCGTGCCGCCTTCTGTGTTCTTCTGTTCGCCTGTCGCCCCGGCGTGGCGTTCTTTAAAACCAGAGGTCTCCTGTACGTCTTCGTTATACTTTTTATCCTCCCTCTTGGAGTTGTAAAAACTGTCGGAGGAGGGGTGGGTGATTGTTCCCCCTCTTCTTCTTCCCATGTGTCTTGATCTTCCTACCACCGCAGATCTTCCCATAGGGGCCTCTCTTTCTGGGTCCCTCGTCTTCGCTTACATCTACTACTCTTTTTCCTCTTTCCCTCCTCTGTCCGGTCTCGGTTTCAGTTTTCTCGTTGTTTGCTCCTTCCATTCTTTCTAGTCGATCCATCATAGACCTCATGCCATCTTCCATTTTTTTCATCCAGTCCATTGCCGGACCTCCTGGTTGGTGATTTCCGTCCTCCGCCATTTGTCTTATCACGTGAACTGCTTTTTGTGAAGTTCCCCACAGACGGCGCCAACTGTTGACGGTGGATTTTGGTCTCTGGGTAATATTGGAATATCACTCCCGAGGAAATCCTCCTCCAACTGTGAATTTGTTTGGTTATGGGGGACCAAAGGCAAATTTAGCGGAAAACAAGAAAATACGCCAATCAGACAAGGTGTTTTAACGTGGTTCGGCGGATTTTGGGATCTGACCTACGTCCACGGGCAAGAACAGGATGGTGCTTTTTATTACTCAAATACACTCCTCGAGCCTCTTCCTTGCTTTTACAAATCAAAGCTCTATGATTCTAATCTCTCACTCTTGTGATGATTTTTTAGATCTCTTTTACACATGCTCTCCCCTCCTATTATAATAATAGAATTTAGACTCCTTCTCCTACAAGGCTTCCTAGTTGAGCCAATCTCCTTTCTCTACAAGGTTTCCTCATTTCAAACTACCTTTACTCCTTTTGTCCTATCAAGATACTGATTTCATCAATTTTCCTGTGATAGTAGGATAATTTTGTCTCATTATCTGAAGAATAGGGTGCTCTTCCTTCCTGAACACGCCTTGCTATCTGGTCGGTATGCATGAGGTCGGCCATGGCGATCCTTTTATGCAGGAGAATGTCCTTGCCGACCTCTATAATGCTCGGTCAACTGAACCAAAGTGGTCGGTCCTTTCATAATGAGGTCGGTCTCTTCATGATGTGGTCGGTATTCTTCATGATGTCAACCAGGGAAAGAAATTTACCCTTTCGTCCTTGTCGTGCTGTCTTAAATGCCGTAGTGCCTGAAAACACCATCAACAGCGTTGGATTAAAAGGCTCTCCATTTGGGGGAAGAAAAGCCTAAAAGGCTACCTTTACCACGATATTTGCCATGTCTTTCATCTTTTGGTTGCATTATCTATCCCTGTCTTGGCTCGACCTATTGTCATTGGTATACCCATTTTCTCACCCCCTCTACTCTCAGCAACTAAAAAACACAAAGCACCTCCACGCAAATACCCTAGTTGATCCCCACCTTCACGCCATTACCCTCACCACCTCATCTCACGTAACAGGCCTCACCCTTCACGCAATAACACAGCTCACAAAACCTCACACTGCCACCCAGACCTGCACGCCACAACACCCACGCTCACATCCCATTCACTCACGCACACACTGCCCCCATCACTCACGCACACACTGCCATTCACTCATGCGTACACAGCCCAGTACACTAACCTAATGCTCACCCACTGACTATCGCTAATTCCCTTCCTTTGCCTTCATGTCCTAAACTACAAACAGTCCTCACACACTCAAATTATTCACACAATTCGCCTGCCATTAAGCCGCTTACCACAAACACAACTCCTCACGTCATAAAGCCAACTATATCATTCATGTATGTATTATGAAATCTCATATAGTCATTATTATCTTTGTATGCATCATGATGAAAATCATGTTTATCCCATTGGTTGCATCATTTACCTTTGTCTTGGCTTAACATATTACAATTCGTATATCCATGTCATGATAGCATTTGAGTATTATTTCTTGTGGTATATCGGATGGAAACCCAGACATAAATTCCGTAGCCGATTCCGAATGGACGGTAGTGCGGTCTGTACTTGGGATACAATTCCACGTACCACTTGGAAAAGTGCTCATATGTGTGCTTGTATGGTTAGTGTGTGTGCCTGTGTCTTTCGTGAATATAATATGCCAATGAAGTTGTATGTTCGTTGCTACTTTGATGTACTTTCAAGCATGCAATCTTAGATGTGAAATGTATGTAAATTTAGGTGTAAGTTTTATCTTGTACATGTGAATTTAGAAGCATGATACTCTTGGAAATAAGTGTTACTTAAACTTGATTAAATTATTACATAAATCCTTTCATTACAAGTGACATAAGTAAGGGACCATTCCGAACCCAACGGTTTGAGGTCTTCCCTGCGAGGGGTGAGTGCGGCCTTAAATCTCATTTTCCCGGTTCACACCGTGTGGCGACTCCATTATTCTCCGGTTTAGTCCCCCGTGGCTACTCCGTACTCCAACTAGGCCGTGAGCCTGGAACAGCATGCGTCGTCCAGTTTCTGTGTCCCACAGTCTGGCGACTCCACTGGGATAGAGAATCGGCCCAGAAATATTATCTTTTAATGTTTGGATTTATGTTCTAATTGACCGTGTCTATAGTGGATAAAATGAGGGTTTAATCAAGGGCATCTTGAGGCTAGGTAATGGTTTGGTGTCTTTCTTCATTCACTACCTTCCTAGAAGGAAAAGCTGTGAAGGCACCTAATGGCCATCTACCATTAGCCTATTTTGATGGACTAATTTGGAGGACTCGTTGTTTATTCCTGTCACCAAGCGATAAGAGCCTAAGAGGCTAGGGTACTTAAGAGAGCCTCGCTCCACCCTCCCTCTGGGGAATCTACAACGGGAAATCTATTTGACAGTCAGTCGTACACCATAGCTCATTGGCACGTACCTTAGTGTATAAAAAATGGTGCGCTCACTTGGTCGCTCGAACCCTTGATTGGGGAGACCTAGTTGTGGGCCATCCTTCGCCGGTGAGAGCCTTTGTCTACACTCTTGCGAACCCACCCATAGACCGGGTTTGTATGGTTAAAGTAACAATTATTTCCTTGAAATATGTGCTTATGTACCATCCTCATTTGGATGCAGTTCGACTATTGTCATAAATGCGAACTTGCTGGGCCATTTAAACTGGGGCGAGTTCGTACCTTATGACCATTAGGCCCAAAGCTTCTAAAATGTTGATGGGCCATTCTGTAGAAATTATTACTTTATGTTTGCATTATCTTTCTTTTATGCTTGTGTTTGGGAACATCGTCGTTTGGATCCATTTGGACCATTTGTCATGGGATATGGGCTTGTTGGGCCATTTAAACTGGGACAAGAATGTATTTTATGACGATTGGGCCAAAGGCTTCTAAGTGCTGATGGGCCACTTTGTGATTGTGTTCGGAACATTACCATTTGGAATTAGTTGGGCTCCTTGCCATGAGATGTGTACTTGTTGGGCCATTTGAACTGGGACGAGTTCACTCCTATGACAGTTAGCCCAAAAGCTTCTGAAATGATAACGGGCCGATTTGTTTGAAAATTTTAGTTGATTTGGTATGTTATATATATTACATGCATCTCATGCACCTCATACATACATATGTCATGTTAACACCTTCTATGTCTCAAAAAGACATCATAGATACCGTTTGGGTTAGAGAAAGAACAAGGCTCATTAAAAGAACAGTAACAATCATGAGTGAATCCGGTAATGAGGTATCCCATATGGATCAGTTAGAAAATGGTCTCGCCAAGGTTACTGAACAGTTGCAGGCCTTGACTACTGCTATGGCTGGTATGGCTGTGCCCCGTGCTAGGGGAAATTCTGAGAATGTGAGGCGTGAGGAGCTTCTGAATGGGTTGGGGGATGATATCCCCACTTTTGATGATGATATGGCAGAGTATGCAATAGGCAGAGAGTATCTGGGTCTCAGGCAGAGTTACAGAAACTTCGGGATCAGGTTGAGTCAGTTACCCGCAAGATGAGGGGTAAGAATGAAGATTTGCTGGATTATGACACACTGAATTTCGAGGAACAGTTGCCGGCACAGTTCAAGATGCCTGATATGGCTAAGTTTAACGGGAATGGGGATCCAATGGTGCATCTCCGACAGTTTATATCAGTCATGAGTTCAGTTGGCTTATCTCAGTGCCAAGTGCAGAAAATGTTTGGAATGTCGCTCGAGGGAGCTCATGTGGTGTGGTACCACAGTTTGGAGAAGAAAGTGAAGGAAGATTGGAGGGATTTGGCTGATGCTTTCCTAAAGCAGTATGTCACTGACCTAGAGATCGATCTGTCACTCCGTGATCTGGAGAATGTTAAGCAGAAATCAGAGGAGATTTTAAGGAGTATGTGGACCGGTGGAGGGGTCAGTTGTTGAAAATGCAAACTAGGCCCTCGGAGAAGTACCAGATTAAAATGATCATCAAGGGCACCAAGCCCTCCATCTATGGGAAGCTAAGGAGGATGACCTCCTTGATTACTGATTTTCGGCAGTTGAGGGAAACTGTCATGGATATTGAGGAAGAAGAGGCGGAAAACAGAAAATTTTATGGTCTGAACAGGAGGCCCATTGGGGGGACATCGGGAACAAAGCCTGTTTCTGCTGAGATTGCCGCTATCCGGAACCGGAGATTCTCTAACTTGGGTAGGCCATTGTCCAAAGTATTGGAGAAGTTAAAGAGACAAGGACTTCTGTCACCCCTAGAAGCCAAACCATTACCCAATCCCCCACCATCACATTATAACCTAAGCCTTTACTGTCACTTTCACCAACAAAAGGGCCATGACACCGACAATTGCGCCCGACTCCGCCATGAAATCCAAGACCTGATAGACTCCAAGAAATTACCTGATCCAGAAACAAAACAGCCTGAGACACACAGAAACCCCTTGCCCAACTACCGTGCCGTACCACCACCAGCCTATATGATCAATTATGGCCTCCCTGAAGACCTTGTCTTAAAATCCTTTCACCCTCAAGCCTTTTGCCTGGGAATCTGGGATAGTACTAGTGAAGATGAGACTGAGCATGGAAAAAACTTTTGGCTTGATTTCTCTAGCAGTGATGAGGAAGAAGTAAGGGGAATGACGCGCAGCGGTCGTTTTTACAATTATGTGGTAGAAAAAGGTAAGGAAGTTTTGACAGATGGTAGAGAAGTGGTTGAGACTGCAGAAAATACTGAGGGGGATAAAGTGCTGAGGGAATTGAGGAAAACTAGAGCACAAGTGAGTATCTGGGAACTTTTATGTGCATCTCGGGAGCATAGGCAGGCCATGGTTGAGGCCTTGAGCAAGATTGTGGTACCGGAAGACGCCAACCCTGCAATGTTTGTTGGGTCGGTTCAGAAAGAAGCTTTGCAGATATCTTTTTCTGAGGATGAACTCCCGGTGGAGGAAGAAATCATAATAGGCCTCTATTTATCAGGGCCCAGGTGAGGGGCAAGAGAACTTCATGTGTGATGGTGGATGACGACTCGTCCATCAATGTGTGCCCGCTGAAAATTCTGGTGAGATTGGGTATGAAAGCAACAGACTTGGAACCCTCCAGCATGACTATTAAGGCTTATGATGACAGTAAAAGGGGAGTCGATGGTACTTTTGTAGCTATGGTCAAGGAAGGCCATATTGAAGATGAAGTTGAGTTTACAGTGCTGGACATCCCAGCCACTTTTGCCTTGTTGTTGGGAAGGCCTTGGTTTCACAAACTTGGGGGCGTGCCTTCCACTTTACATCAGATGATCAAGTTCCCGTATGAGGGAGAAGTTGTTACTATCCGGGCTGAGGTAGATAATGTCGTGGCTGCCTTGGAGATACAACCTTTCACGAGGTTTCAGGTGTCGGCTACTTTTGAGGAATGGGTGGATCCTAGGGTGGCTATGATCATGAAAAAAATGAAGTTTGAGTCGGGTGAAGGTTCAAAATTTCCAGATTTCAGAGGACAAACTACTCGGAAAGGTTTGGGGTACAAATCTGATGAAGAAAAATCGAAGGTCAAGAAAAAGGGCCTGAAATTGATGGAGTGTTTTGTGAAAGCTTCAGGATATCAAGGGGAGCCTGAACATGTGGAAGTTAATGGAATTGTGGTACTTGGGTTTGAGATCTTCCAGGATATGTTGGGTAAGAAGCTGGTAGTTGAAGAAATTGTGGGGAAAGAAGAAGAGAATTGGGAGGAAGAACTACTGAAGTTAGAGAGCCTGACTCTGGGAGAGGACGAAAAGCCTGAGGAAGACCTGATTGCAGAGGAAGAAGTGTCTATAGATGATGAATACATTTACCTTCCTGATTTGTTTGAATGTACTTCGGCATTTTCCAATAATAAAGACATTTCTTTTGCTTACTTGCCTGAGTTATTTCCATTTACTATGCACGAATCAAGCATATTTGACATCAGTTCAGCCAGAACTACTGCATTTAACTTGGGTACACTTGAGAACCCCAAGGAAATTTTGATTGCAAGTGAAGTAACCTCCGAAGAAAGGGAGAAACTAGAAGAAGTGTTGGTCAGATATGCCAAAGTGTTTGTTTGGTCCTATGAGGACATGCCTGGGGTAGCAGAAACATTGCCCAACACACAATACCAACTTATCCGAATATGAGGCCAGTAAAACAGAAACTCCGACGGATGAGACCAGAATGGGCTGAGAAAGTCAGAGTGGAAGTTAAGAAACAGATAGATGTGGGGTTCCTAGAAGTAGTAAAGTATCCTGAGTGGTTGGCTAACATAGTACCGGTGCCAAAGAAAGATGGGAAGGTCAGAATGTGTGTAGACTACAGAGATCTCAACAAGGCTTGTCCGAAAGATGATTTTCCTCTGCCGCATATAGATGTTCTGGTTGATAGTGCGGCTTTATCTGCCATGTATTCATTTGCAGATGGATTTTCAGGTTACAATCAGGTTCTCATGGCTGAGGAAGACAAACATAAGACTGCATTTGTTACTGAGTGGGGTACTTATTGTTACAAAGTTATGCCGTTTGGGTTTAAGAATGCGGGGGCTACTTATCAACGGATGGCCACTACACTTTTCCACGACTTAATGCACAAAGAGATTGAGGTGTATGTGGATGACATGATGGTAAAATCAGAGACAAGAGTCGGGCATATTGAAGCACTGGAAAGGTTCCTTCAGAGAGTTGACAAATACAAACTGTGGCTTAATCCCAAGAAATGTGTGTTTGGGGTGACATCAGAGAAATTGCTTGGTCATACAGTGGGAATGGGCGGAATAGAGGTAGATTCTGAGAAAATCAAGGCAATCACAGAAATGCCTGCACCGAAGACAGAAAAAGAAGTCAGAGTATTCTTGGGGAAGATTCAGTACATCAGTCGGTTCATCGCCAAGTTGTCGTCAGTATGTGAGCCTATCTTGAAACTGTTGAGAAAAGATCAGCCAGTGAGATGGAATGAACAGTGTCAGACAGCCTTCGACAAAATCAGAGAGTACTTGGTAAAGCCTCATGTATTGAAACCTCCGAGACCGGGCAGACCTTTGATATTGTATTTGGCTATAAAATCAGAAGCACTGGGGGCAATGATGGTACATGCTGATGAGACAGGGGTAGAACATGCAGTCTATTATCTGAGTAAGAAGATGCTCCCGTATCAGGCTCGATATCAGGAAGTTGAGAAGATCTGTCTTGCAATGGTATGGGCTTCCAGAAAATTGCGGCATTATTTCCAGTCATACAAGATCCAGGTAGTGGCAAAGGAAAATCCTCTGAAGTATCTTCATTCGGTGCCTTCACTAGTGGGAAAATTGGGCAGATGGTTGGTATTGTTGACAGAGTTTGACAATGAGTATCTCACCTCCAAAGTGATCAAAGGGCGAGCAGTAGCAGAGTTTCTGGCATTGCAACCTGTTGAGGGGGATCAGTATAAGTTTGAATTTCCAGATGAAGAGATCCAAGCAATAACAGTTCAGAGATGGAAGATGTATTTTGACAGAGAAGTGAATTGCAAGGGAGCCGGAATTGGAATCGTGATAGTAACCCACAAGGGAGAGACTTTGCCTTTGGCCAAGAGGTTGACATTCAGAGTGACTAACAACATGGCCAAGTATGAAGCATGTGCTTTTGGTTTGACGACATTGATAGCCTTGAAGGCCGGGAGTGTGGAAGTCTACGGAGATTTTATGTTGGTAGTCCAGCAGATGCAAGGAGAATGGGAATTGAAAGAAGAACGATTGAAACCTTACCTTTTTTACCTCAGAAAATTGGCAAAGGTTATCCCCGAGTGTAAGTTTAAGCACTTACCGAGAGAGGAGAATCAGATGGCAGATGCATTGGCTACACTTGCAGCAACTTGGGAAAATCCATAAAAGTTAGTGATGAGACCGTTTATACTGACAACAGCAAGCAGACCTGTTTATGAGATGGAAAGAATTCTGGAAGTTGAGGTCGACGATGGTAAACCTTGGTATTATGACATTCAGAGGTATCTGGAACATGGTGAACTCCCGGAAGGGGCAGGCAGAAAAGACAGAATAGTCATTCAGAAGTTAGCTTCCCAGTATGTGACTTTGAAAGGGGAACTGTACAAGAGGCAAGCAAATGGTATTCAGTTGAAGTGTTTGAGAAAAGAAGAAGCTCAGCATGTAATGGAAGAAATACACGCCGGGGTATGTGGTCCGCACATGAGCGGGTTGAATCTGTCCCGCAAGATAGTGAGACAAGGTTTTTATTGGTCAACCATGGAAACAGACTGCGTGAAGATGGTAAAGCACTGTCATGACTGTCAAGCACACGGTAATTTGAATCACTTACCACACACAGAATTGCACGGGTTGTCAGAGCTGTGGCCTTTCTCAGCATGGGGAATTGATATGATTGGAGAAATTCAACCAAATGCATCGAATGGGCATCGCTTCATAGTAGTGGCCGTAGATTACTTCTCGAAGTGGGTGGAAGCCGAATCATTTCGCAATGTTACAGCAAAACAGATGGCAAAGTTCATAGCTCGGAACCTCATTTGTCGGTATGGTATGCCGCATCATGTAGTGACAGACAACAGAGTTCAGTTTGAAGGAGAGACGAAGGCAATGTTACAAAGGTATGGGATAGGCCACCACAAGTCATCACCGTACATGCCGCAGGCAAATGGGGCAGTTGAGGCAGCCAACAAGACTATAAAGACGATTTTAGCCAAGATGACAGAAAATTGCAGAGATTGGGCCGAGAAATTACCGTATGCTTTGTGGGGGTACAGAACATCAGTAAGAACAGAAACAGGGGCCACGCCTTACTCTTTGGTCTATGGAATGGAAGCAGTGTTACCAGTGGAAGTTGAAATATAGTCTATGAGGGTCTTAGCAGAAGCAGAATTACCGGAACCAGAATGGGCCGCACAGAGGTTTGATCAGTTAGCACTGTTGGATGAGAGGAGGACGAAGTCTTTGTATCACATGCAGTTGTATCAGAAGAGACTAGCCCGGGCATTCAACAAGAAAGTACGTCCCACCAAGATCAGAAAGGGTGATTTGGTACTTAAGCAGTCGAGGCCGTCGACGACAGATCCAAGAGGAAAATTCAGACCTAACTGGGAAGGACCTTACATAGTGCAGAAGGTAATGGGAAATGAAGCAGTGAAGTTATCAGACTTGGAAGGAAACGAGTTCACCGAGCCGATCAACGTGGACAGATTGAAACAGTACTTTGCCTGAGGGAGAAAGGACCGAGCAGTCTGTTAGACAGTTATGACCCATAGCGTCACTATTTTGTAAATGATATTGTATTATTGTACAAAATTAACTATGTAGTAATGAAATTGCCTTTTACCGTTTTGTAATTTATTTACTTTGATATAAAAATGGTAAGAGTCCCTATAATTAGTTCCGGATTGTGATGATATGAGACGGTATCAATCCATAAAGGTTTAATCATTAAATATCCCTAGTCGTAGTATTATCGAGATTGGACATCGATAATGCGGAATAGACTAGTACTGCACTTGTGCATGTTGTGATGGAACAACGGCATAGTTCTCATATATTTAAGTATAGGATACTTATGCAAGTGCGGTAGGAGGTTGTGTTTTACCGATGGTACGGAAAATAGCTTCGCTCTGGATAGACCCCGCGCAATCCCATTGGTAGTATGTCTGCGTGTCTATGGGAGTCCGCTTCAGGGTAGGTGCATATGATCTTAACCTGAGACTTGCATCGCTAGTACTTACGACAATCGGTAAACTTTAGTTTTGGTGGTCCAGGGCTTTAACGGGTTCTGTGTACACCTCTTCTGGATTTATCGAGAATCGTAGTGTATTGGGGTGTGTGATGTCAAGATGGAAGTATCACTTCAGACATATGGAGATGATGATCGCGAGGGATACAGAACTAGTACTCTATAATGGTTGCAACCATCGGGATAATATGACTAGGTCAGGATTATCCGATTCAAAGAGACTGGTTGCTTGATGTCCGATATGTGTATCGTACGGGGCAGACACATCTCCAGCCCCAGGCCTTACATGTGATCATCCGATACTGGTTCGATATACACTATACTACGTATATACTACGCCTGTTATAGATCTTATATTCCAATAAGAATATTTCTGGAGAATTGGGTAGGCATGGCGTTTTGCTAGAGGCTAACCTTGTCTTGTAAATCGGTAAAAACGTAGTACTTGGTACGTACGTATTCAGATAATCTGACGGCCGTATTTACTGCCAACATATCCAGAGATCTCTTGGGTCGCTTCCCGAAGATTCACCAATGACGTATGATTCAAACTCGATTAATCTTGGATTAATTACGGAGAGACTTTATCTTGGATAAAGTACTATACATAATAGAGAGAGAACGATTAATTTGGAATTAATCGTAAAATTATTATATTCGATATAATAATCGAAATTCGATTTCGACGCGAAATTAAAATTAGATTTTAATTCGGGCAAACGAGTTAATTTAGAATTAATTCGTTAGCGACGTAAATAATAATTTCGCTAGGCGCAATTATTTATTTAAATTCGATTTAATTAACGTCGCGACGTAAGTTCGGTATTTCGGAAATATCGAACCCGAACGCGTGAGTGCACGTGGGCCCACTTTCATTTGGAAACGTGTGGGGCCCACATGACACATGTCATTTATGCATTATTTAATTCTAATGCATTGCATGGAGATAGTGTACAATGCACTCAATGGTTTTGCATGGAAATTGAGTGTTTGACACTCTAAGCCATTGCATGATTTGTGTCATAAGTTTATTATTAATTTAATAAATATTATGGCATAAATATAAATTGATTTTTTGTAACAAAAATCATAAAACTTTTCTCTCTCACATTGCCGAAACTACATGCAGTTTTGGCTCTCCATTTCTTCAATTTTTGTGGCAAGATTTGAAGAAGTTGTGCATTCAAAATCACAACAAAGGCTAGCACCTTCAAGGGATCATACATAGGTGATATGGGAAACTAATCCTTGAGCTTGGAAGGATCAAACTCGACTTGGAGTCCCTCTTTTCTTCTTGGCCGAGAGCTTCACTGCACAAGGGAGGATTTTCGCATCATCTAAGCATCCATTTTCAAGTATTGTGAGTATGATTCCGCCATACTTCAATTTATTCATTCATGTATTTATATATTTTGCTTGTTCTTGTTGATCTTGGGGCTTGGTAATTATTTCCAACAATGGTATCATTGAGCTTAAAGAGCATGCAAATATATTAGGATGTTATTTGGGGAAAATTGTATGAAGCATGATTTGATGAGTTTGCTTGATTAAATATGCTTAGATGTATGTTATTAGATTATACATCATCAATTTCATGGAAAATAAATTGGATTAATTTTTCCAACCCAAATGAGGCTTGGCCGAATACATGCAAGCATATGGACTAGATGATTTTTTAATTTTAAGACATTAGATGACTTGAAACAATATGGAATGATGATTTGTAACTCGATTGGATTGAAAACGAAATCGGAACCATTTTAATCACCTTGGCCGAATGCTTGATGGAGGATTAGGGACTTGATTTTTTGATTAAATAATGTTGGACATATATTTAAGATAAAAATATGATTAATGGATTAATTTGATATTTTGGGAATATTGATTTAAAGGATTAATCATGATAATACACTTTAATTAATTAAGTTATAAAATTTGGAATTTTAAAATTTGGTTAGTTGGGCTTAATTTTGAATTGGGCCTAAAACTATTATATTTGGACATAATGGGCTTGGTTGGGCCAAGTAGATTTGGACCATTTGGATTGGATCCAAAATGGGCCTAAATCACACCATTTAAGCCCAAATGTAATAAATGGGCTTTTATGTTTAATTGGGCCTTATGGGCTTGATATTGATTTTATGGCATATGAGGGTGATTCCTTATTGGGCTTGGTAATTGGGTTTGACCCATACATTGACCAAAACCCAAGCCTAAAGAAATCAATTGAAAGCCCATCGGACTTTAATTAAACGGACATTAGATGTTAGTTGGGCTTTGAGACCCGATTGTATTAGATTTGGAATCTAAGTTATAAAAGCACAATAAAAGTGTAAATATTTAATTTAGAATTAAATAATAGGATTAGTATTGAATACGACTTAAATTGGATTTAACGAGTAGTTCGATATAATTCGTGAATTCATACTATAAGTATTTATTCTCAAATTGAGTTGGACTCGCGCAAATGCAAACAATTGTTTGAACATTGTATTGTCACCTAATTAAAGACTAATTAATTGGATTTGATTGGTTGTATAACATGCCTTGAATGAATGAATGTGGATGTGATGTATGAATAGTGTATATCGGATGGATATTAGAAGGGAAGGGTAATTTTAGAAATTATTGTAAATTTAGAATTTATAAATTGGACCTGCGTGTCCAGCCTTTCTCTTATTGTCTCTTTGTATTCTCTTCTCACCTAATTCCCCTCAATGTAAATGAGGTTTCTCTTATTGTATTATGTAATTGGGTAAGAGTAGAATAGTGCTAGCGGGGAGAGGAAAGGGAGTGATTTGTTCTAGGAACAAGTTGTTGTTCATATCCATCCGTATATCGCTATTACTTTACTTTACGCGCTTTATGATGTTTTAGAAGCATGCTTAAGGGTGTATGATGATGAGACCTAACAAAGATAAATTAATTGGTTGCCAATTACGCGAAAAATCCCTCAAACAATATTAAGCGATTTCCTTCCGTTGAATGATTCTTTCTCAAGATCCGAAATTGGCATTGGTTTGTTGGCCAAAGTCAAGACCTTTGTCAATTGAGGATGTGTTTGAATCATGAGAGTTTTGTTCCACATCGGTGTCCTGTCCAAGTTGTGATTTGTTGGCCAAAGTCAAGATCACTTCTTGTCCATCGACATTGATTACGAAACTTTCCTCGTCAATGGGTCCCGCTTAACTGGAATCATTAGGTTTGTTGTGCCAAAGCCAAGGCTTAGTTGATTCAGAGGAAATGGTTAGGAAAATGTATTGGATGCATTGACATATGTATATGTTTCGGACTTAGATGTCCACCTACCGGATCTAGGAATTGGATGGGATCCAATTGATCTTCGAGATCTACCTAGTTAAATATCATACAATTTGTTGGCCAAAGTCAAGGTTGTGTGTTATTTAACGGGATCCTAGCCCACTAGGAAATTGGATTTCCCGAGTACTCAACAGAGGGTTAGAGACTTGCAGAAAATAGTGGGAGGCTAGTATTGAATTTGCAATTATCGTTCAGATACTTAGCTTTACGCGCTTACACAACTTATTTCGTCAATATTTACACATTAGTTGGACTAATACAATGTTATTTTTTTTTATGTAACAGTTTGACTGTACCCACATATCGTTAACTAGATAATTAGATTATCGTAGTTAAGATGGCAAACAAAGGAAATGTCCGTGACATAATCATGGGTGATAATGTGTTCAAGGGCACCAACTTCGCCGACTGGGAAATGAACCTAAGGATAGTCCTTGGGGCGGAGAGGATACTGTATACGATACAAAAACCTCTCGGGCCTAAGCCCACTGAGCCACTTGAGCTGGAGTTATGGAAAACTCACAGTGATGATTGTGACACGGCTCAGTCGATCATGCTTGCTTCAATGACTCAACACTTTCGCCGCCAGAATAGGGACTTGGATCCTTATAATATGATGGCAAGATTGCAAGATCTTCACCGCACTAATAAGCGGATGGCGAGGTACGAGTTAGTGAAGAAAATCTTTCGCTCCCGTATGACTGATGGTAGTTCTGTTGAGGTCCATGGGACTCAAATGATAGCCGATGATTGAATTGGCTAATATGGGTATAGTCTTGGAGGCTGAGCTGTCTATAGATGTACTTCTACAGTCACTACCCGATACTTGGAAACAGATTGTCATCAACTACAAATTGATGAATTCGGATGATACTCTTGGAGAGTTATTATCGATTCTCAAGGAGTCAGAGAAAGAGCTTCTGAAAGGCAACAAGCGCGAGGCGCACTTTGCATCAACATCTCAAACGCCGAAAGCTGGGCTCAAGGCAACTGGGGGTGTTAAGAAGAAAAAGCATAGAAACAAAGGCAAGGCCAAGTCAACAAAGGCTTCTGGGAAGCCAAGGGACAAGTCTCAAGATGTTTGCCTGAAATGCGGCAAGAAAGGTCACTGGAAGCGTGACTGCCGCATGAACAAGGGACACAAGGAGGACATACAGGCGGGCAAGGCACCGGCCTCAGGTATGTTTGTTATTGAGATAATATGACTACTTCTAGTCTTAATAAAAATTGGATTTTTGATTCTGGCTGTGGTTCTCATATTTGTACTGATGTGCAGGATCTGCATGATAGCAGGAGACTGGCTTCGGGGGAGGTAGATCTACGAGTTGGAAATGGAACTTCTGTTGCTGTTTTGGCCGTAGGCACTTTTGTTTTGGAACTGCCCTCGGGGCATGTACTTAAACTAAATGACTGTTATTTGTTCCTAGTTTAACTAGGAATATTATTTCTGTATCTTTGTTAACCCAGTATGGGTACACTTTTGTATTTAAAAACACCAGGTGTTATTTATATAAAGATGATGCAGAAATTTGCACTGCCGATGCAAATAATGGTCTTTATATTTTGAATATAAATAAATCTCCAAAACGTAAAATAACAAACAAAAGGCTCAAAATGAGTAATCCAAAGGAAGAAACTTATTTGTGGCATTGTCGTCTGGGACACATCAACAAGACTCGCATATCCACACTTTCGAAGAGTGGGTACTTGGACGGATTTGATCCAAATTCATATGACGTCTGCGAATCTTGTTTATTAGGCAAAATGCCTAAATCACCTTTTAGTGGTAAAGGTGAACGCGCCACTGAACTGTTAGCCCTCGTTCATAGTGACGTTTGTGGGCCCATGTCTAGCCAGGCTAGAGGTGGATATCGATACTTCGTAACCTTTACGGATGATGCATCGCGTTATGGTTATGTGTATCTAATGATGCACAAGTCGGAAACTTTTGAGAAATTCAAAGAGTTTCGACACGAAGTTGAAAAACAAACAGGCAAGAGTATTAAGACATTACGGTCGGACCGTGGTGGCGAATACTTAAGTAATGAGTTTCAAGATTACTTGAAAGAATATGGTATTCTTTCACAATGGACTCCTCCTGGAACACCACAATTAAATGGTGTGTCTGAACGGAGAAACCGTACCTTGCTTGACATGGTAAGGTCGATGATGAGTCGCACTGAGCTACCTATATCCTTCTGGGGACATGCATTAGAAAGTGCAATTCTTATTTTGAATAGGGTTCCGTCAAAGTCTGTTGAACAGACTCCGTATGAGATATGGACAGGAAAGAAACCAGGTTTCTCATTCCTGAAGATTTGGGGTTGCTGGGCATACGTCAAACGTTTGGAAGGTACCAAACTTGAACCCAAATCAGATAAATGCCTATTTGTTGGATATCCTAGGGAAACCAAAGGATATTACTTCTATTACCCACAAGAGAACAAAGTATTTGTTGCTCTACATGCGGTTTTCCTTGAGAAGGAATTCCTAAATGCAGTGTTTAGTGGGAGGAAAGTAGAACTCGATGAAAGTCGTAGTGATACTGTTCCTGGCAATGAATCGAGAACGGAACATGAACAGTCCATCCAGGATGAGACTGAACCACAATCTTCAATTACACAAGGACTACGTAGGTCGGAGAGAGTCAGGGTAATACCTGAGAGGTATGGATTCCTGATCTCACCTCATGTAGATATTAATCTTATTGAGGATACTGAACCGGCTACGTATGAGGAAGCGATACAAGGTATCGAATCCACTTTATGGCAAGAGGCCATGAAGGCCGAAATGGATTCCATGTATACCAACCAAGTTTGGACACTAGTTGATGCACCAGAAGGCGTAAAGCCTATTGGATGCAAATGGGTCTTCAAGAAGAAGACCGACATGGATGGCAACGTACAAACGTACAAAGCTAGGCTCGTAGCGAAGGGGTATCGTCAACAACTTGGAGGAGTTGATTATGACGAAACTTTCTCACCCGTTGCCATGATTAAATCCATTCGGATAATGCTTGCGATAGCTGCATATTACGATTACGAAATATGGCAGATGGACGTTAAAACCGCTTTCCTTAACGGAAACCTGTTGGAGGATGTTTATATGCAACAACCTGACGGTTTTATCGCACCAAGACTTGCAAACAAGGTTTGTAAGTTAAATCGGTCCATTTATGGACTGAAGCAAGCATCGAGGTCATGGAACCAACGTTTTGATGAGGTCATAAAAGAATATGATTTCATTCAAAACGTAGATGATCCTTGTGTATATAAGAAGGTTAGTGGGAGTGCACTGACTTTTATTGTCCTTTATGTCGACGATGTATTGCTTATAGGCAATGACATTCCCATGTTAACGTCGGTGAAAGCTTGGCTTTCATTGAAATTCTCCATGAAAGATCTGGGAGAAGCAGCTTTTATTCTAGGAATAAAGATCTACAGGGATAGATCTAGAAGGCTACTTGGACTCTCCCAGAGTACATATATTGATAAAGTGTTGAAGAGATTCAACATGGATCAGTCCAAGAGGGGACTGTTGCCAACATCACATGGCGTCTATCTATCTAGGGACATGTGTCCTAAAACACAAGATGAGAGAGACAACATGAGTCGGACTCCGTTCGCCTCGGCAGTTGGATCGATCATGTATGCCATGATATGTACACGACCTGATGTGTCCTATGCTTTGAGCATGTGTAGTCGATATCAGGCCGATCCAGGAAAGGATCACTGGATGGCGGTTAAGAGTATCCTTAGGTATCTTAAGAGAACTAAGGATGTTTTCTTAATCTATGGAGATGGAGAACTTGAGGTATCTGGGTATACCGATGCAAGTTTCCAAACCGACAGAGACGACTTCAAGTCGCAAACCGGGTACATATTTTGCTTGAATAACGGAGCAGTGAGCTGGAAATCTTCCAAGCAAGATACTGTTGCCGATTCAACAACTGAAGCGGAGTACATTGCAGCAGCTGAGCTGAAGCAGCAAAGGAAGCGGTTTGGATCCGAAAATTCCTAGTTGGATTAGGAGTAGTTCCATTAGCAGCTGAGCCCGTTTTATTGTATTGTGACAATAGCGGGGCCATAGCGCAGGCTAAGGAACCAAGGTCTCATCAACGATCCAAACATGTTCTTCGACGATTCCATCTGATTCGAGAGATCATACATCGTGGCGATGTGAAGATCGAAAAGATCGCATCAGAGGACAACATTGCAGATCCGCTGACGAAAATAATTCCTCGGGAAAAGTTTGAGCGACACATACATAGTTCAGGTATTAGATGCTTGAGTGACTGGCTATAGGCCAAGTGGGAGATTGTTAGACAGTTATGACCCATAGCGTCACTATTTTGTAAATGATATTGTATTATTGTACAAAATTAACTATGTAGTAATGAAATTGCCTTTTACCGTTTTGTAATTTATTTACTTTGATATAAATGGTAAGAGTCCCTATGATTAGTTCCGGATTGTGATGATATGAGACGGTATCAATCCATAAAGGTTTAATCATTAAATATCCCTAGTCGTAGTATTATCGAGATTGGACATCGATAATGCGGAATAGACTAGTACTGCACTTGTGCATGTTGTGAGGGCACAACGGCATAGTTCTCATATATTTAAGTATAGGATACTTATGCAAGTGCGGTAGGAGGTTGTGTTTTACCGATGGTACGGAAAACAGCTTCGCTCTGGATAGACCCCGCGGAATCCCATTGGGTAGTATGTCTGCGTGTCTATGGGAGTCCGCTTCAGGGTAGGTGCATATGATCTTAACCTGAGACTTGCATCGCTAGTACTTACGACAATCGGTAAACTTTAGTTTTGGTGGTCCAGGGCTTTAACGGGTTCTGTGTACACCTCTTCTGGATTTATCGAGAATCGTAGTGTATTGGGTGTGATGTCAAGATGGAAGTATCACTTCAGACATATGGAGATGATGATCGCGAGGGATACAGAACTAGTACTCTATAATGGTTGCAACCATCGGGATAATATGACTAGGTCAGGATTATCCGATTCAAAGAGACTGGTTGCTTGATGTCCGATATGTGTATCGTACGGGGCAGACACATCTCCAGCCCCAGGCCTTACATGTGATCATCCGATACTGGTTCGATATACACTATACTACGGTATACTACGCCTGTTATAGATCTTATATTCCAATAAGAATATTTCTGGAGAATTGGGTAGGCATGGCGTTTTGCTAGAGGCTAACCTTGTCTTGTAAATCGGTAAAAACGTAGTACTTGGTACGTACGTATTCAGATAATCTGACGGCCGTATTTACTGCCAACATATCCAGAGATCTCTTGGGTCGCTTCCCGAAGATTCACCAATGACGTATGATTCAAACTCGATTAATCTTGGATTAATTACGGAGAGACTTTATCTTGGATAAAGTACTATACATAGAGAGAGAACGATTAATTTGGAATTAATCGTAAAATTATTATATTCGATATAATAATCGAAATTCGATTTCGACGCGAAATTAAAATTAGATTTTAATTCGGGCAAACGAGTTAATTTAGAATTAATTCGTTAGCGACGTAAATAATAATTTCGCTAGGCGCAATTATTTATTTAAATTCGATTTAATTAACGTCGCGACGTAAGTTCGGTATTTCGGAAATATCGAACCCGAACGCGTGAGTGCACGTGGGCCCACTTTCATTTGGAAACGTGTGGGGCCCACATGACACATGTCATATTATGCATTATTTAATTCTAATGCATTGCATGGAGATAGTGTACAATGCACTCAATGGTTTTGCATGGAAATTGAGTGTTTGACACTCTAAGCCATTGCATGATTTGTGTCATAAGTTTATTATTAATTTAATAAATATTATGGCATAAATATAAATTGATTTTTTGTAACAAAAATCATAAAACTTTTCTCTCTCACATTGCCGAAACTACATGCAGTTTTGGGCTCTCCATTTCTTCAATTTTTGTGGCAAGATTTGAAGAAGTTGTGCATTCAAAATCACAACAAAGGCTAGCACCTTCAAGGGATCATACATAGGTGATATGGGAAACTAATCCTTGAGCTTGGAAGGATCAAACTCGACTTGGAGTCCCTCTTTTCTTCTTGGCCGAGAGCTTCACTGCACAAGGGAGGAGTTTTCGCATCATCTAAGCATCCATTTTCAAGTATTGTGAGTATGATTCCGCCATACTTCAATTTATTCATTCATGTATTTATATATTTTGCTTGTTCTTGTTGATCTTGGGGCTTGGTAATTTTTTCCAACACAGTCACCTAGGGAATGGGCAGGAAGACCAAACCCAACGGAGTTAGGAAAATCATTTCATGCATCCACGTAACATTGCATTCTTTCCGTGTTTGTTTTTGTGTGCTTTCGCAGGTTCGAAAAAAAGAGAAGCGGCAGAAAGAAATGAGCCAAACAGCGTCAAACACGTTCAGTTTGGGGATGAGTCACACGGGGCGAGGCCAACATCATTATCATCTGGGGGGCGAGGCCCACGTAGTATCAGTCTTGGGCGAGGCCCACATTAGTATCAGCTTATGGGCGAGGCACTTTGTTAAGCGGTGTGGGTCGAGGTGCCCATGGCTCGAGGTTGCCCCCGTTTGCGGTTGTAGTTCCGGGAATGCGTTCCCAGGGTCGACTCTTTTTCTTACCTCTTTTTTTTTTTCTTTTTTCATTTGGCAGGTACAAATACATAATCAGTTCTTTGAGGGCGATGGTCCCTATTTTCGTGGTGTTGGTCGAGGTTGCCCTTTGTCGGTTGTAGTTCCGGGATGCGTCCCAGGGTCGAGGTGCCCACTACATCATCAGTTTTGAGGCTCGATGCAGGTCCCTATTGTCAGTGAGTGGTGTTGGGTCGAGGTTGCCCAGGGTCGAGGTGCCCCCATTGTCGATTGTAGTTCCGGGATGCGTCCCGGGGTCGAGGTGGCCCACTACATCATCATTTTGAGGGTGAGGTCCCTATGTCTGCGGTCTTGGGTCGATGTGGTGCCAAGGGTCGAGGAGCCCCCGTTGTCATGTACAGTTGGTGGGATGCGTCCACGGATCGAGGGTCCACTGCAGCACTAACTTTGATAGGATTGTTCAAAGTCACACACTGCACAAGTCCCATCAAAGTGGGGGGCACAACTGTAGGCATTGAATTTTTGCATGTGAAAACCCGATGATGAGTTCAGTTGTAGGCACTACCTTTTAAGTCGCGAAAAGCCGCGGGGGAAACGGACGTCGGGAAGGGAGGAGTCAAGAATTGACTCATATTCGGGTTAAGTTCGTGGTTTTTTAGCTTCGGGTTTACTTGTTGGTTGTCCATTTTAAAAAGTTTTCCCGGCCCAAATACTCACAAATCACCTAACTCGGCCTAATTAAATATGCGGAATTAAAAATTCTTGCGATTTTATGCTACTAAGCTTGTAGCTTACCAATTAAGCTTAGGTTAATTTTCTCAATTAAAAGCATGTTTCTAAACAATAAGCATATATGAAATAAAACTTGCAATAAGTAAAGAGTTTAGGGATAGAGAAAATAACATCAGTGATTTATAGTGGTTCGGCCAACAATGCCTATGTCCACTCCCCCAAGCCGCGCTTGAAGATTTCAACTAAGTTAGACCACAACTTACAATGAGTTTTCCGTGGCTCACATGCAACCAAGAGTTTTATCCACTAGGTTCACTCAAAACCTCTTACAATGAGTTTTCTCAATAAGTTCACTCACGAACCTCTTACAAATCACTTTTTTTAGTATGTCCACTCACAAAAGGATTTCACAACCTCACTTGAGTATGAAGATTAAAAAATATCACTTGGGCACTCACAAAGATAGTGAAGATTCAATATATGAGTTGCTTACCCAAGTGTTCTAAGTTCACTACTAATAATATGAAGGTATAGTGTGTGAGCTTGATGTTGAGAGTGTATGATGATGAAAGTTTAGTAAACTTTCTGTTTTTTCCTTAGTAGAAATTGTATGAAGGTTGAAGTTCTTAGAAAATGAATTTGGGACTCAATTTATAGTGAAGACACAGATTTCCCCAACTACTTTTCTGAGACCGGTATATCGGTCTCAGAGGCTGGTATATTGGTCTGAGTATATAACATATATATTACCATTTGAAGATTTAAATGCTTCATTGATTTACTGATCGGCATGTCAGTTGGTTGTTTGGTATGGTCCTTGCAGGTTGCCCGAGAGCCTACAAAATACAGGCTCACAGATTTGGATACCGATATTAACATCGGTATGATGCATGTAGGTTTCCGTGAGCATGTAAACCTTCGGGTAGGCCGGTTTATAGAAGACCGGTATGGTCTATGCCGGTTTTCGAGAGCATGCAAAATAGAGTGTAACACCAGTATGCCGGTGTAGGGTTCTGGTCTGCCGGTCTCAGTGCCAAAATGCAGGATTTTGAAGGTTAAAAGTATTTTGTACATGACCCTAATACATCTACATGAATGTGCATATGTCATATGAGCTTAGAGACTTAAATAACCAACTCACTTTATAAAGAGAGCCATAAGCTAAAGCTACACAAGATTTTCTTCGTTTGTCGCTCGAGTCTTCAAATACATTGCTCTTCACCACCAATGTGCTTCGACATCTTTTTGTAATGTCCGCTAACGCGCGTCGAAGATTTATAGGGTTGCATCATCAAAATCCATCATGAAATATGTTGCTAACAATCTCCCTTTTCTTATGGTGGCAACAACTTTAAAACTTGTGAGCTTTGAGAGTCCAAATTGTTGACAATTTTGCTCCTCATCATATATGTCTTCAATATACTCTCTATAAAACTTAGACCAAATATATTAGTACAAATTTGTTCCCCCTAATACAAGGGTGAGGGAAACACAAGTTTTAATTCTCATTCCTATGATTTCCTCCCCCTTTGACATTATCAAAAAGAATGGAGAAGTAAAAATTAAGCTTTAGGAGAAACCAATTAATATGTGTATAAAAAACATATCAAAGCTCATTAACATGAACATTAGAATTATCCTACATTTTTCCCTTTTGCCAACAAATAAAAAATCATGCATAGAGCATCAAAATCACTCAAATTAAGTCAATATCCAAACATTTCATTTTCAACCAATAATACTCAATGGAAAAGGCATATTCAATGCTAATAAATCAAAAGGATCACATATATATCATATAAACCATAAGTCTTAAGTGATACCAATTGATACTAAATGAGATTAATAATTATGATTAAGCATAAGATGATACCAAATGAAAAATCAATTTAAATACAATTTCCCTAATCACTCGTATGCTTCAAAAATCAATTTCAATTCATATTAATAAGCATACATATATAAGTTGAGGAGGAAACGATACCAATGTTTCGGTAAATATGGATTTTACCTATTACTGTTGTCACGAAGGACAAATCCACCAATCATCAAAGTTCATTCATTCTTGAGGTAGAGTTTGATTTTCTTCTCGTTGATCTCTTTCCTCATCTCTTTTGATTCTTTGGGACTAATTCATATTTCTCATTAAGATCCATTCCCAAAGCCCTATAAAATTATTGAAGTTTATTTTGGTACCGAAACTTTCTTGGGTCAATGGGGGTTAATGTTGATTCCTTGGGGAATCCATGTATTTACATTTACATTGGTGTTCATGCACTCAAATATTTTGTGTCATTTCTTATTGCATGCATGTCATGTTATATTTTCATTAATAGTAACATTTTCATGAGAATTATATGCCTTTACAAAATAGTTCTTCAAAAATCTTATTTTAATATAAGACTTATATCTTAAACCTTCTCTTTTAAAAGCATATCTTTGAGATCCAATTATAATATTAAAAGTTTTCTCTCCCAAATTAAATTTTATTACAATATTTTGCAAATCTACAATCTTTTTATTCATTGCAATATTTTCATTTTTGATAGATTCGCAATCACATGTATATGAGCTAGATGGCATGCTAGATATACTCTTTTCAATTTTTAGCTTTTCATCTTTTAAACATGCAATTTCCTTTTCATGTATTTCATTTTTCTCAATAATTAATGCATGATCATTTAATAGTAATGAATGCTCATTTTAATCAAATTATGTTTTTTCTTATGCAATTCACATAAAATCATTAAAAGCATCAAACAAGTCATTATATTCAAGAGAGTCATGTACATTTTCTTCATTTCTTTCATCTAGATCGCCAATGGCCATAAAAGTGAGATTTGTTCTCTCTTCAATTTCCTCATCGAATGAGCTAGAGTCGTTATCTCTCCACGTTGCATTCGTTGCTTTCTTTTTGAATTTTCCTTTGATTTTTCTCATTGGGAAATCGACAACTACATGATCCGATTTTTTTATAATCATAGTAAATGTCTTTTTTTTTTATGCTTCCGCAGCCCAATTTCGTTTTTCTTTTTATTCATCCAAATTTTTCTTTATATTTTTTGGATTTTAGAAACTTCTTGATTTATTGGTCATGTGTGTCAACTCATCATCATTATCTCTTCGTTATCGCTAGAGCTAGTATCATCTCTTTTTCTACTTTTAAGCTAGATTCTTTCTTATTCTGTTTTCATCTTCTTCCTTTTTGTCCATCTTGAGCTCCATCTCATATTCCAAAAAATTTCCAACCAAATCATCTAATTTCAAATTGTTGACATTATTTGATTCTTTGATGGAAGATGTGCAAAACCTATATTCTTTAGGGAGTGACCTAAGAATTTTCTTCACTTGATCACTAGAGTCAATGCTTTTTCCTAAAACACTAAGTTGATTCACAATCATTGTGAACCTAAAAATCATACGCTCAATTTCTTCACCGGCTTTCATTTTGAAGCTATCTAATTCGTATATTAACCGGTTGATCTTTGACTTTTTGACTTAGCTTGTGCTTTCATTGACCATTTCCAAAGACTTCCACAATTCATATGTATTTCCAAATTCCGAAAGCTTGTTTATTTGACTCTGATCAATTGCAACAAAGTAAATGGTTGAGTTCATTAGCATTAGTGAGGCTTGTATGTTTTCATCATTTGTCCATTCAAAATGTGGCTTAGGAATCTCAACACCATTGTTATCCTTCTTCATTGGCATTTTTGTACCTTGTGTGATAACTTTGAAGGATTGTACATCAACGGCAAGAAGGTAGTTCAACATCTTCATCTTCCAATAGTTATAATCAACTCCATTGTAAAATTGAGGTCTAGTGGTTGAAAATTCTTAGGCAAGATATGATGAGTTGCTTGTAGAGGCCATGATCTATTCTCAAAAGTTTAGGTCTTTGTTGCGAATACCTCGCTCTGATACCAATTGAAATTACCTACAAGCAATACAACACACAAAATTATATACTCAAGAGGGGGGGTGAATTGGGTAATGGCCTAAATATGCGAAATTAAAAATTCTTGACGATTTTATGCTATTAAGCTTGTAGTTTTACCAACTAAGCTGAGGTTAATTTTCTCAATTATAATATATCACCTAAAAGTAAGTTTCTAAACAATAAGCATATATGAAATAAAACTTGCAATAAGTAAAGAGTTTAGGGATAGAGAACATAACATCGGTGATTTATAGTGGTTCGACCAACAATACCTATATCCACTCCCCCAAGCCGCACTTGAAGATTTCCACTAAGTTGAGACCACAACTTACAATGAGTTTTTCGTGGCTCACCCGCAATCAAGAGTCTTATCCACTAGATTCACTCAAAACTTCTTACAATGAGTTTTCTCAATAGGTTCACTCACAAATCTCTTACAAATCACTTTTTTGAGTATTCTCACTCATAAAAGGATTTCACAACCTCAAGTGTTTGAATATGAAGATTAAAATAACATCAATTGGGCACTCATAAAGATAATGAAGATTCAAGATGTGAGTTGATTACCTAAGTATTATAAGCTAACTACTAATAATATAAAGGTATAGTGTTTGAGCTTGATGTATAAGAATGTATGATGATGAAGGTTTAATAAACTCTCTATTTTTGCGTTAGTAGAAACTGTATGAAGGTTGAAGTTCTTAGCAAAAATGAATTTGAGGCTTAATTTATAATGAAGATACAAATTGCCCCAACAGCTCTTTCTGAGACCGGTATGTCAGTCTCAGTGGCTGATATGTCGGTCTGAGTGTATAAGGAATATATTATTGTTTGAATATTTAAACGCTCCACCGGTTTACTGACTAGTATGTAGGTCGGTATGCCGGTTGGCTAACCAGTATGGTTACAGGTATGGTCCGTGCCGGTTGATGAGAGGCTGCAAAACATAGGCTCACTGATTTAGATATCGGTTTTCATGAGCATGTATACCTCAGATAGGCTGGTATGGAAGACCGGTAGGTCTATGCCAGTTTTCGTGAGCATGCAAAATAGAGTGTAGACACCGGTTATGCCGATATCAGTGCCAAAATACATGATTTGAAGGTTAAAAGTATTTTGCGCATGACCATAATGCATCT